>JAOTRH010220285.1:0-10556 GCA_034768845.1 Heliamphora exappendiculata
CAAATCACGAGAATGCATAATTTTTCTCGAATCGACCATTGAGAGGTGAAGGATTAAATCCTTTTAAGAAATAAAGTTTGTGATCGGAATATGAATTAAACCGAAGGTCCCTTTAATAACTATTAAGGGGGTTAATAGAACAAATCACACTTTTACCACTAAACTATACCCGCTCCAATGTGATTATTAAATAATAATGGATAATAATGGATCTTTTGTCGAACATGGGAATTGGGTGTAATCGAGATAGGATCATAAAAGAATCATGAAAATTCGAGTGCGCGCTTTTTTCGTGGGGGGTTAATGAGATTAGGAAAAGAGGATTCATTTATTCATTTAAATAACTAAATTATATATATATATATATATATATTACACTAGGGTTTACACTAATGGAAAGTATCAACACAAATTACAACAAATCATAAGAGATAGTCTAGTTCTTATCTCATAGACGTCCCACCGTCAATAATCAAACTTTTAGCGAGCTCCAATCCACCAAAGCCCAAAACGCGCAACTACGGAAGAGCTTCCAGCGAACATCTACGCTTTCCAACGAGAGCTTACTCAAAGAAACGGCAAAATATCGACGCCCCAACGAACATGAAAAGCTCTAAAGAGCTCCAAAACCTAAACCCTAGATGGCCCCTCAACTCACTACAGAAAAATCAACATATACTAGCATTTTTTGTAGTAGCCGTTCATCAAACTGCCACTATAAGTTAGATATAGCAGCGGTTTAGACTAGTGTTAGCAACCTGGGCTTTTAGTTGCATTTTTATTCCAAACCATTATTGTAAACTTTTAGTGTAGCAGCGGTTCTATGTTTCCACTGGAAGATGTCGAATAAAATCAAGCATCCTGAAAATCCACCGCTAAGAATCCTCACCAACAATCTTGCCAATTTCCTACCAAGAGTCCTACTAATTTTGAAATCTTAATTACTATTAGAAAAAATTAGGAAAACCCATTCATTCTCTACTCAATGAATTGCAAACCCTAGCTCATTCTTCCTCAAACAAATCGGTTGAAGCGTCCCACATGTTCTCTCGCCCCGATAGCGGCTCCATCGCCACTACCGAACAAGGCCTCGATGAAGCCAACCTCCTCACCTACCCGACTCTCCTCTACTCCCAAGTCAAGCTCCACTGCTGCAGCGACTCCACCGCCGCCTCCGGCTACTCCATCTACCTGGCGGACTACAAAGACGTCGACGTGCTTCGCTTGTTGTCGGACTACGGCCATCTCTTCCACCGCCAGTGCGTTGACCCCTGATTAAAGCTCAACCCAACGTGCCCTATCTGTCGAATCTCGTCGGTCCCAACTCCAGTGGCCGAGGTGCTCCCCAACTCTACAAATTTGATTCAACAAGATTAGATTAACGAGGTCAGCGTCCTTTATGGTGATTTGATTAATGATGATTTGAAGTCGCAACTTCGTGGCTCAACAATGAATCAATTTGGAAAGCAATTCTGCTGAACAAGTAAGACTCCAATATCTCAATTTCTTCAAGATTTAAAAGGAAAAATAAATTGATCCCTGTAATACTTTAGGTTAGTGTGGCTGGCAATTGGTTTTTTTATTGGGTTTATTAGCTATTTGATATACACTTGGGATTTTTTTATTATTCGTTGTTTTTCACAACTTTTGTAGAAAATGAGAAAAAGCCCATGATCATTGCTTGGGGTGCATGGTATTAATTGTTACCAAAAAGTACAAAATTTGAATTTGTGTTTTATTTGAGTTTACTTGATGGTGTAGTCAAGTTTAAATTATTTATTATATCTTATAAAAATTACAAATGATATTTATTTTAAATTATTGTCATGCTTTGTATTGTAGGTAATAGGACAATTTAAAACCACCAAACGACGGCTTTATTTTCTTAATTTGAAAGCTAGTGTGGAGGCTTCCATTGCGTGATATCATATTTTTACTTGTGCTCTAAATATAAAAAAACTTAGCTTTTTATTTTTTGTGTATGTTGTATCCAATTTATTATAGAATACTTATATTTATTTTTAAATTATGAACAGTTTATATAATGTTTGTTACATGTTATTGTAATTTTGGAAAATGCAAATTCTATCGCATTCAAAATATGGAGTTATTAGATTTTTATAGAAAGAGTTTTAGTAGATATTTGTGGTTATATTAGTAGATATTGTGGATGAACAATAAAAATTATTGCATATTTGCAAAATATGATTAATTTTCTTTTAAATTTAAGCTATCAAGTAGGGTAAAATAAATATTAATAGATTTTAGTAGCGCTCAAAAGTGTTACTAAAAGTAAAATTTTAGAAGCATTAAATAATTTTTGTTAGCGGTTGGAAATGCTACTAAATTCGAAGCTATAGCAGCATTTTAAATTTTTTTGAGAAAAATAACAATTGTTTAAAATCGTCGCTATACATTATTCAAAAAGCGTTGTATTATATTTTTACTAACATTTTGAACCGTCGCTAAAGTCACCGCTTGTAGTAAGATAAAAAATAACAGCGGTTCAAAATCGTCGCTATACATTATTCAAAAAACATCGCATTATGTCTTTACCAGCATTATAAACCATCGCTAAATTCACCGCTGGTATTAAAAAGATTATACCAGCATTTGTGAAAAGCGTCGCTGAATATCTACACCGACGGGTATATCCCAGCACTTCTGGTGACCGTTCATAAACTGTTGGTATAAACTATAAGGACATTTAGCAGCGCTTTTTATAACTTATTGCGATGCTAACAACCACTGCTAAAACTCAGATTTCTTGTAGTGACTTTAGAGACAGAGGAGAGGAGAGAATGAGAAAACTAACCCAAAATTCGTAACTTATAATCTCTGCCCGACACAGATCGCTCGATCGGTCTCTACGACTGCACTGTTGTTCGACTTTGAACAAATATATCACTTTCATCCAAACTCTAAATATAGTCGTTCTTGTACTCAAATTAAAGCCCGAAAAATCTATTTTTCAATGGTTCAAATCTCATACCAAGATTCTTCTTGTACAAAATGTTATGACCAAATTAGTAAAGGTATGTCACTTTCCTTCACATACTTTTCACATATTTTTGTCTAAACATCCCTTAGAATCTCATATTCTTCCTCAAACATATTTTTCATGCGTATCCAACTCAAAACATTACCAAACTCAAGTTTTAATTCATACTCCCGTCAACACTTAATCATTTTAAAATAAAACGATTCGAGGTGTCACAATATAAAAAGAGATTTAGAAAAATAAAAGTAAGCTAATAAACTTATTTTACTTTATTTTATTTTTGTCCTAAGTGAAATTTATTACCATTTAATCTAATTATTACACTTTTTCATCTTTTCTCATTAAGATGAGTCGGAAAATTTTTAAAAAATGGTCAAAATATAAAAATTCAGAAAAAATAAATGTAAGCTAATAAATCAGATTTTAAGTTACTTATTTTTATTTTTACTGAGCTTTTTTTTATTTTTTAATCAAAATTTCTTATTTTTCGATTCCCCACATTGAAACAATTCGAAGAAAATAAAATCATTGCGCAAAAAATAGAATAAAACAAAAATTAAAAAAAAAACAAATAATTTAGCCCAAACAAAAGTTGAGGGAAAATCAAACGAAAAATGCAAAAAGTTATGAAGAGGAAAAAAAAATAGTAGGATTTCTCAATTCCTTTTATTTATAGTCAAAATCATATATCTTCCATGAATGTCCCAAACAAATAGGTTCAAAGAGTAGATAAAGATTGTTTGAATTTAAATTCATTTTTATTGGTACAAGAGTTTGAAATTCTTAACTATGCTCTTAAAATTTAATAACGGTCAAAAATATTATAATAAATACATTTTCTAGTTGTAGGTTATTTATTTTTAAAAGAATATTTTTATTTTTATTTTTATTCATATATATAATTTTAACAAAAAAAAAAATTTAAGTCATGATATGATAATTGCCCCTTTATTTAAGTACAAGAAATGACAAAAGATAATTGAAGACAAATGGGTGATGTGGCTTTACAATGATTTTAGGACCCATATTACACCTAAATTAGTTCATCAATTATTATCTCCTATCATTGTCTCTTGCATGACATGGCACTAAGTACTTTGGTCTCATTTGAAATGTTTAAAAAATTAACTTTTTAGATTTTTTTTTTTAAATAAAAAATAATAAAAGTTAAATTATTTAAAATAATGTGATTTTTTGACTTTTAAAATTAATATATATATATATATGTTTTTTTATAGTTTCTTTTGAGATATAGTATTTGTACTATTATTCTTTCATTCCTATTTATGCAATAAATAAATTGTAAGCACCTTGCCATCTTTCAATGAATTGCAAATAAAAGTTCAACATAAATTTCTTTATTTATACTTGTAATGATGGTGTTGGATTCTTCACTAATTAAATTCAAAGTTGATGTAATTAATTATTATTATTATTATTATTATTTATCAAATAGCACTTATGACTATCTAAAGTACCACGATCAAATTTGTAATCCTCCCCACCTTGCCATTTTGCTTTTCTAGTTATAAACTTATGCATTCTTTTTCATATAATACATCAAAACCAATTGATGATTTTTATTCCAAAGTTAGGAAGGAAATGAAAATAATATAATCCATACATTTGTAAAAATTGGACAATTTTGGCATCAACTCACATCAAACAAACCCACTAAAAAAAGTCATGTCCCTAAGGCCTTGTTTGTACAGGCATGGAGGTCATATTTTATTAAAGAACTAGATTTATGGAATTAATAGTGTTCAAATTATTAGTATATTTTGAATTAAAAAAAAAATTATTAGTATGTGAATTGTTATGAATAGAACAAGTAGTGCAGTTTGTTATGTGACAAATAACAAACCGTGTTGTGATTGAGAGTACAATTTAATCTCCATTATTCAAGTAGAGGTTAAATTTAGTAATGTACTAAAATACCCTCAATCATGGGAATAATAAACTTATATTTGAGAAAGGAATTTATTGATTTCCCTTTCATCTTGAGACTAATAAATTCACACCCGAGGCAAAATTCCTTAAGTCCTATATTGTAAGGGTAAAATTAATTAATTACCAGGTTATTAATCTTTTGCTAATTTAATTAATCAAATATCAAACTATATAAGATTATTTCTATATAACCCTATCCAATCACCATAATATCTCAAATAAACAGGACCACATGCTGATAAGAGACTTCACATCTAATGAAACTTGTGTTTTTTGTAATCCTCATGTATTCTTGTTTGTTGTTTGGTCACATCTTATGGGGTGGGACATGACATCACAGCATAACCCTCCAAAGGGGGGATATCATACACCACAGTTCTCTCATGGCGTTTGTTATAGGCCACCATGTAATATTAAATATTATCCTCTCTATTTTGCGCAAGTAAATACTTTGTTCTTTTGAGTTAATTCTCGTAAATAAAGTGATTGTCCTATTAAAAGGCGTTTATTGTTGTAACTCCATACAAAACTTGTCATTACTTAACAGGTTATTGAATGTTCCAGACCTAAGCTAATAGACAAGAGTTTATAGTTATTATCTTTGTTTTCGATGCAACAGAGTCAATACATAGGGATCATTGTAGGTTGTGGAAACCTGGTTGAGAAATAACGTGTTGTTTATATTTATTAAACTGTTAGACGTTATGTGATTATATAAAAACTTGTGATTTTAATGATAGAAAATCATTTTGAAGCTTGTGTAGCTGAGTTGTTCATATAATTCGTGATTACATGTTATAGTTTTAATTCATGTTAGCCTTTTTCTATTACGTTTCGGCTCACGTTGTGAAATTTAAAACTTTTCAGGTGAAAAAAATTTGTAACTTGATCTTGTAGAGCCCCGGAAGTGGCAGAGGATTAAACTCTTTGTTTTTATTATTCGGTAGTTATTACCGGTTGTTTACAGATCATATAATGATATTTTATATTTTAGACTTGAAGGCATTTGTTTTGTAAGTTTTAAGGTTGTGATGCTGATGTATGTATATTTGCATGATGATGGAAGGAACTATGGGTTGGTGTTTCTAAGTTTCATAGTTGTATAAAATATTTATTATTTTTGGTTGGTTTATATTTAACATAAGTTCTTGTGTTTCGAGGATGGTTTGAATCTTGTTTTAACTTGGCTTGTTATACATTGACAGTTTTCAAAAAAGTTGAAAAATGTCAAAGTGTTGGATTTCAAAAGTTAGATTTTAAAAAATGGCCCAGAACCAAACCGTTCGAGTAGTCTATTGAACGGTCAAAATGATCTCTTGGTTGTTTTTACAGTGGTAGAAAAATTATGTACAAGCAAGGACCACTCGAGTGGTCTTTTGATCGATCAAGCGGTCTAGGCAGGTTTTGTAACAAGAATATAAGTTATCACTAAAAAAGTGAAGTTGTTAGCTTTTGTGATAATTTTTTGTTAGTCAAATAAATCTCATTACTAAATGCATGGCGAGAAAAGAGATTTGGCAACAGATTAGAACAAAAATATCATACCAAAAATGTGCAAGAGAGAATCAAAGAATTTTTAAAAAAAATTTAGAATTTTAGAGACAACAATTTTAACTACAACAGAGAAGTTGTAACTAAAAAGTGATTTTTAGTGTCTATATTTTTGACTTATTACTAAATCTCATCACATCAACCTTAGTGAAAATTCATTTGTCTTAGGTTACTCGAATTATTTTTTAAATTAATGCTTCGTTTTTTTTAGTAGAAAATATTTTTAGTAAAAGTATTTCTTGTTTGTTGTGACTCAAATAATGATATGGTGAGTGTAGGTTGTGGTGGTGGTAGTAGTAGTAGTAGTGGCGGTGTGAGACAAGTGGTTGGCAATGGTGAGAAGGTGTGGCAGTGATTGTGGTGGCGCTCGTCGTGGCAATATTTAAGGTGGTGATGGAAACTAGTGTGGTGGCTATGGAGGTAGTAGAAGTAGGAGGTGGTGGTAGGGGTGACAGTAGTAGTGGTGGTGGTAGACAGTGATGGTGGGATAACGATAGTAGTGGTAACAACAACAATAATGGTGGTGGTTGTAGCGGCGGTGGTGTGTCATGGAGTAGGTTTGGGCGTGGGGTGACGGTGGTAGTTGTGGCGATGGCTACAACATTGATGGTGGCGTAGTGGGAGTGGTGATGATGGCAATGTGGTAGTTGTATGGGTGGTGGTGGTACTTGTTTGAAATATATACTAAAAATTATATTTTTGTATAATGGTTGTGATATTTATTTTACTAATTAAAAAAATTAGTTACTTATGCTTTAATGAGAATTTGTATAATTAGTAATGTCTACACTTTATTATTTAATTAATATTATGCATATGTATCTTTCATTTTATAAAGTAGATAATTTGGTATGTGGAATCCAACTAAATATAGAAGATTAGATCATCGATTCTTTTAGAATGGTAAGAATTCGGTAATTTGAATTAAAAAAATAAAATAAATAAATAACTATATGCTTACATGTTTAATTATTTCCTTTTAGATGTTTCATCTTATGCTGACTTTAGCCTGTTCTTTGAACTTTTATGAAAATCCTAGCATAGTTCAAAGCCCTAAGGCCAGTCCATCCATCTTTAAATCCCAAACTCTTAATTCAAAGCCCAATGAAAAACCATGGTCCTTTGCTTGAACTTTTAGCCCAACTCTTGAAACCTAGGCAGACTCAATTCAACCTAAGAATCCACTTTTGACCCATGAACCCACAAAATTTGAAACCATGGACCCTACATAACCAGCCAAGAGGAAAGAGAATGAGTTGAATTGTCTTGCCACTTTTTAGGACTTAAGGCCTTTTTATACCAAAATAACTTTTTGGTCAAAAGCTTCTCTGCTAGACCCAAACAAGGCCTTATTTGTATACTTATTTAATAAAAGTCAGATTTTATAAACATATTTTGATTAAAACCTAAGGCCTTAAGTTGCTTATTTTAATTATTAAAAAATATGTACACCAAAAGTGCTTAAAATGACCAATTTTCAAACATTTTTACAATTGACTTAATTTCCCATTATGCCATCTTCAAAAATATATTTTTAGCATGTAATAATTTTCTAATTTAACAAAATATAGGGTGCTTAATATATTTTAATTATCCAATCATAATTCAAAAGCTGAAGGGGCTTATTTGATGTTAAAATTACTTTATGCTTATTTTAAACAAGGTGGTATATACTTATACTTATAATGCCCCATCTATATAATTAAAAAGTCAAATTAATCCCATTATAAACTATTTTTCAGCCATATATTTTTCTCTTATTTCGAGTGTATATCTCACCAAAATCACATCTTTGAAAGAAGATCACATGACCCTTCCTAACTTGGCAAAATCTCTCTTCTTTTCATCATTTCTCCCATGCAACCCAAGACCTTTAGCTTCATTATTTTTGACCTCCTTGTCCAGATTTTCTCTCTTTTTTCTTCTTATTTACGTATGAGAATAACCCAAGGTCAAGTATTGTAAGAAAGCACATGGTCTTGGCAATTTGGCACTTTTCACCGAATTCTTCTTACCCTCACATCATCACTCTCACTCACTATGAGCTACTTTGTATTCAAAAAATTCAGACCCTCCACTCTCCTATTCACACAATTTTTGTGTTTTGAGGAGCTCTAGAGTGTTTGGAAAGAGAGAAAGAAGAAATGAAGAAGGAAGAAAAGAAGGGAAGAAAAGGTTTGGAGGATTAAGGAGGAAGGATACTTTTTCTTCAAAGAGGATCATCTAAATCATTTCTTCCACTCTCTTCACCTTTATTGTTTCTTAAATAAAATTAAACACACTATCGGTATAATTGTAGAACAATGTTTTCGTAGGGTTATTTTACTAGATGAAATAATATAATTTTGACTCAGTATGTTAGTATACTTTGTATGATACCATTTTATAATGATCAATAAAAATCTATACATACCATTTTCAAAAAAAATAAGTAGCATAACACTTTCGGTTCACTCTGTCTAAAATATTACTCCATATCGACTAGCACTAGCCATACAAACAATACCATGTTACACCAAATGGAACCAAAAAATATCAAGTGGGTTTTGTTTCAAGAATACTAAATGTAAAACTTACGTTTTTTTCTTTTTAAAAAAAGTGTTAGATTATTTGAAATAATTTGTTCAAAGTAGTTATTTTTTATTTTGTCTTTTTATTAAAATACTTATGTTACTAACTTTGTTTTGCAAGCGTTCTAATCCCAATTTTATGATCACTATTTATTTTTTATGTTTGATTGAATATTGTGAACGATGAATTTTTTTAATCACGGAATTTGACCGTAATAGATTGAATGTGAACTTTTAGGACATAGAATCGATGTAATAGTTAGTTTTGTATTTTTTAAATATTTATTTAGATTATTTAAGAAGAGATTAAACATATCCAAGAACACGAAGAATGGAGACAGCACCGGCGGTAGTTCGAGTTTTTACGAACTACGAATTGTAGTAATTTTTTTATGATTTTAAACGACTTTTTCGGTGAATTTCTTTTGCAGTTAAAAATAGCATAAAAACAAGTTAAAAACAGCGAGAAAAATCACCAAAGCAGCCCAATTCTGGCGGCTTTGCTGGCGGCGATTGGGCGGCAGTTTTTATGATTTTCAAACCATTTTGGACGATTTTTTAGACAATTTTTTAAACATAAAATGGCAATAGAACATACCTCAAAATACTGTCAAAATCTAAAAAAAAATTCGACCAAAATCACAACCCAAATAGGCTGGCGGCGACGGTACCCAATGGTAGCAACTTCCAAGCAATTTTCTAACAATTTTTTGGGCTATTTTTGGAAAGTTCTTTGGATAGAAAGATTTTACCTTTCGAGAGCTTTTCAGCGGTACAAAATACGTTGAAAACAGAGTTCGAAAAGAGATCAAAATGTCTCGAGAAGTTAACGGTTCTAGGTAGCACTTGTGAGCAGCAGCAGTCTGTTCTAAGCAGTTTTTCGGTGATTTTTTAAGCTATTTTTGAGCAAATTTTTTTAAAAATAATAATAATTTTCATGAGTTTTTTTTTATATAAAGTACGTTAAAAATCAAGTTCGGAAAGAGGTCGAAAAAGTCTTGAAAAGTTGGCGGTGCAGTGCTATGACAGGAAGTAATATTTTTTGAGATTTGGGCCATTTTTTCTCGCCATTTTTTATACTAGTTTCGAGCACATTTTTTAATAGAAAAATCTCATATTTCGAGAGCTTTCTAATAGTATAAAGTTTGTTGAAAACGGAGCTCTGATGAGGCCACAAGAGCTTCCTGAAGGTGGCGGCAAGGTGGTGCTAGCGGTGGCTGGTGGTTGCTGGAGATTTTCTCTCTTCCATGACTAATTTTGATGTTTATTCTGATATATACGAGACCGATATGATACATATTGATATATCAGATAGTATCAGGAAAGTTTGATGCAATCAAGCCATTGAATCAAAGACGAACATGAATTAAAACAGCTGATTTTCTTATGGAGACTGAAACACCTTAATGTTTCACTTAGATCATAAAATCGATATATATGTATATTGTATTTATATATATATATATATATATATATATATATTT
>JAOTRH010220296.1:0-10556 GCA_034768845.1 Heliamphora exappendiculata
ATATATTGTGGTTCTAGATGAATGGAGTTGTCCTTCTTTACTCAGAGATCATCTTAGTCACTCTATTCAATATAATTATTATGATTATATTAATTTATGGTTTAAAATCATCCTTCATCAGAATGAATCTTTTAGTCTTTTTTGTTTTTCGCAATTTGATCACAAGTTTAAATAAGTCATTTTTTTCTAGTTTCTCTTTTAATTGAATCAACATGGAGCCATCCCAAAATTACTACCTCCGGATCCCTTTGATCAAGTTATATATTTTTCTTCCTAGTACAGTTAACTAGCATACAAGTTAGTTTCATTCCCTATTATTATTTATGTTCAAATACAAAATCCCATGAATATTCAAATGGCAGTACAACATTATCAACAACACATTAATTCGTCAATATTTTATTAAATGGTGGGACTCGTTCAAGTAACAACAAATTATTCACCAAGTAAAATTAAAATTTTCTATTAAGTTTCAATCCCCAATCCGAAAGATTTAATCAAGTAGTGCGGTCCAGTCTCTACCACAAAAAAGTCTACTTTCACTCTTTTCAATCAAACTTGGAAGCCCAACAGTTCGTTCCTCTGGACATTCCAAAATCAAGAGGAAGCCACAAAGTTCTGAATTAATAATGTTAGCAAAATAATTGCTAGGCCAAGCCAATCAAGAAGATAAAGATCAAGATTCAGATGATTTTATAACAATCTCATCTGAAGCTCCCACTAGTAAGAACCCATATAGTTTATAAATTCAAGATGCACAGGATCCATTTGCCTAAATCCTCTATTTTCTACCGTTAAAAGGCTTCACTAACTACTTTATCCTCAATAGAGAAATTAAAGTTGTCTTTTAATTTAACAAATTATTATTTATTGATGCAATTGAGTGTTTTGTCAAAAAGTCAAATAATAAATAGTAAAATTAGCTTTTTACTATTCATCAAAGAACGATAGTCACATGGTGCCAGCCACTGACAATCACGTGTTACCAGCCAAGATGCTTGCCAACTACTGTTATTTATTGACAGTCAAAATGCCTACAGATAGTCACATCCTGCTAGCCTGCCAGCTACCGTGGTAACCAGCTACGGAGTCACGTGCTGCTAGCTTGCCAACTACCATGCTTACCAGTTATCGTTTTTCACCAACGGTCAAGAGCTTACTTGCTCTGCTAAGCACTACCATTTTTCTATGCAAAGGTGCCTCCGCATTCAGTTGAAGCAAAGTAAGAGGGATACAAAAAATGATTACCTTCATTTTCTAATTCTCTGTCTTGTAAATCTGATGTTTAGCTTTTGCGGTTCTTCTGTTTAATTTTCAATAAACATCCTTTGTAAATATTTTATTTTTTATTTTTAAAATTTTAGTATATATATAAATATATAAATGAAGTATATATAATTTTTAGATTGAATTGTTTTTAAATTCAATCCAAATTTCCAAAACCAAAACTACTCTAACTATTTGATTTACCATTTTTTTATCATCCAAACAAAATCACTCAACCAAATTGTAATTACTTAATTAGACAATTGGCCTAATAACTTAAATAAAGAGTTTAGTAACGTGGTACAAAAACTTAAATCCAAGTTATTAGTAGTAGTTCACAAGTTTTTTTATATACCAGATTATGTTTTTATCTCCCACCGAAGTAGGATAGGATATCACAATATTCTATATTCAAATATGCGATGTCCTCATTACGTGATCCAAGTACTTTTCTAGACTGGGATGTGGATAACAGCTTTTTAATCATCATAAAGTAGCCCATTATCGTGCACAAGGTATACAAGCTCGAGACCTCTATCCCTCTCCAGAGCCTCCACTCCTCTATCTACACCGCCACGAAACTCATATGAGATCCAGGTTAGCTCTGATACTATTTATAATGACCCAAGTGAACTACTGATCTAATAATTTGAATAAAGAACATAATAACGCTGTCCAAAATCTTAAGTTCAAGTTATTACTAGTAATCCACAAGTTTCATTATATATCAAACTTAATTTTTGTCTTTCACTGATATGGAATATAGTGTCACAACATTCTCCACTCAAATACGCGACGCTCTCGTCGTGTGGCTCAATTCTTTTCCTAGTTGAGGTGTGAATAGTAGCCTATTAGTGTATACAAGGTATAAAAGCTCGAGATGTCTACCCCTCTCTAGAGCCTCTACCCCTCTTTTCACACCACTATGGAGCCCTACGTGGAAACTGAGGTTGATTCTGATATCATTTGTAACGACCCAAGTAGATCATTGACCTAATAACTTGAATAAAAAGCGTAACAATGCGACACAAAAATTAAAATTCAAGTTATTAATAGTAATCAATAAGTTTAAGTATATAACAAACTTAATTCTATCTTTCAACGATGTGTAATGGAATGTCACACAAATAAACCTATTTTTCGGTTTGAATTGGATTAAATCGATTGGATGGTTCGATTTACTTGGGAGATTGTCCATTAACTAGGAATGCTCTTGAAACCAATTCACATGAATGAGACAGAGGAGAGTGGAGTTTCGTGCATAGGGATGGAATCCAACAATCTATGAAGGAACGCCAAAAGCGAAGGTAGCTCTTTAGGTCCCTACCAACGCATGAATCATTTATTTTGAAAAGTATATTTTTTTATTTTAATACATTAACACTTACTGAATCATGTAATGTTTTTGAGATACAAAAATCTTGATCTAACGGTTTCCCTAGTTCTTACTACAACTTAGGGTTTATCCACTCAGCTACAAAGGATATCTCCTAGTATCTACAACATTCATGGAAATTTTTTGCTCTAAAAACTATATTAATTTCTTTTTCATATGCTGAACAAATTCGACCATATATATCTTGAAGTAGGATAATATATGATTACTTGGTACATAATGTTATTAATCCATGCTGTCCATAACATTCTTGTTAGCCCAATGACTTTTTATTTTGATTTTGATGATTTTTATAATTTATTTTTTTAAGAATAAATAGATTTAAATGGATAATATTTTATATTTTTAAAATAAAAGTGTTAATACATTTTGATCATTTGGTTTGACAACTTAAGCCAAAACAATTGACTTATCTCTCAAAATGATTAAAACACTTAAGTATTCTTGCATAAGAATATTTTGTGTTGAACCTAATTAAAAATTAAGTCAAACACTTTTAAGGTAAAGTATACTTGAATCACATCAATTATATCAACCCATTTGAACAAATGTTTGACACCCTAACAGTTTCATGAAGTTATTTTTCAAATATCAAAGTTAGTGTCGACACAAATAGGTTTTGTGTCAACACAAAGGAGTTGTTGCTCTCAAGACTCAAAAGGAGTCGACACAAATTATATTTGTGTCGATACAAAAGTGTCTCACACTTTTGGTATTCAAAATTTTGGGTCAACACAAATAAAAATTGTATTGACACAAAAGAACCGAGGGTACCTGCAGATTTTGAGGTGTCGACACTAATTGAAGATGAGTCGACACAAAAGTCCCGAGGCTGCCTGAAGAATTTATGGTGTCGACATCAGAGACCTCAAATGTCGACACAAATATGTCGAGATTTTTTGCAAAATTTAGTGTCGGCACCAAAGAAGACATGAATTGACACAAAGTGCCTCCTTCCGAATTCTAAAGTACATTTGAGTAGACACCAACTGAAGATGAGTCGACACAAAAAAACTGAGACATCCTGCAAAAATTAGTGCCGACACCAAAGACAAATTGAGTAGACACAAAGTGCCTCATCCGGATGCTGAAGTTTCAAACGAGTCGACAACAGATCTAAATGTGTCGACACCATGATGTTGGTAAGGTAGCGTGCAGAAATTGTGTGGACCTCTCAGAAAATTTGTGCCGACCCAACAACTTAAGGATCCTGCCATTGACATTTTGTGTCGACACCAAAGGCATTTGTGTCAACACATGTGATGAAAATTCAAACTCGCGGCAAATCTCAACGGTTGTATTTTTGGCATTTATTGCTCCTACCTACCTCCAACGGTCATGAATGCACAAGACCTTATATAAGGAGTAACTTCTCAGGATTTACTAGAACTGGAGACCTACATTTACTGTTTCATTGATTGAATTGAACTCAGAAATCTCAAATCTCATTGATTGCTGAATCTTCTGCTCTTGTTCCTCATTTCACTTTACTTTCTCATTTATTGTAAATTATTTCTGTAAAGAAAGTGAGTGTTTCTCATTAATACTCTTCATTTATTGTATTCAATGGTGAGTCACCCTTTATTTTTTGAGTGAATGAGTAAATCTCATCAAAAAATAGTTCAAGAGATATTAGAAAAAAACAGGGGTTTGTTTTCATAAGATCTTCTTGAAATTGTTTTAGGTTTGTGAATGTGTCAGTAAATATTCAGTTTATTCAAGTGAAATTTTGAAGGTTGTAAAGACTTGAAATACGCTCGTGAAGTATTCTGTATAGTGAAAATACTCAATGGAGAATTTGAGGAGTGAATGTAGGCTTGAAAGAAATTGAACCACTATAAATCCTTGATGTCCGGTTCTATCTCTCTATCCCTAATCTTTTAATTTTTGTATTGCTTTAATATTTGATTACCTTGCTATATCTGTTTGCAATATTAAAAGGTTTCAAAAAAGTTTTTAAATTATTATTTATTTTTAAAGGCCCAATTCACCTCCCTCTTGGGTTGCCTAGAACTAACAAATCTAAATGCCTAAATAATGTCTCATAATTAAATACCCATGTGCTAAGGTATTAGGTAGAAGTAGATCGATATAAGTATTATGCATGCCTTGTGAATGGAAAATGGAAAACATGCTTTATATTTTTAGGGGGTGTTTGGCCAAGCGATTTGAACTAGTTTTTAGTTTTTTGCAATTAATTTTATCTTTTTTTAATATAAATAACTAGTTTCAACATAGACACCTTAATTTGACCCCACATAATCTTTGGTTGATCCGGCTGAATCCGATGATGAAAATTAAGTAGAATAATATCTCTGAACGATTATCAGGAAGTAATCCAAATCAGTACTCGTGCCAAAGGATCAAAATCCTCAAAACTTTGAATATTCAAACCTTGTGCCTATGTACTCCATTGCAGCGACCGTGATAAGAACCTCTTGAAATCCTTAGCAAAGGTCAGGGTCGCAGCCTTTGAACCTCGCGCATGTGCACTTCATTGTCGCAACCGCAACATGAACCTTGTGGAAACCCTACTTCTTGTAACAATCGCATACTCAAACCACACGGTCGCAACCTTCAAAGGTCGTGACTGCTAACTCTAGAGAATATAACATGGCCCAGAATGTGCCAGCACCTCATTGGTCGACGTGTTCTATATAAACGTACATTCGGTACGATTTTGAGACGACGAATTCTAAATACCAGTACTATGTCGAAATACCGAGAGAAAAAGTACGATTCTAAGTACGTCGGTACTCTGTTGTAATCCGAACTCACAGTCCGATCCACATTGCCGCTCAATCATGACTCGGATATTGTAATTGAAGCACTCCCCGAGGATCGAGTTGACGACTCTAAATTTTATGATTTATTCTATGAGTTGAGGATTCATCCAGATTGTCACGTTCCAGGTATTCTGTTGAACCCTCGACACTTCTCTCTTTACATTCTCTACTCCTGTGAAGAGGTCAGATTAGAATTTGAATATCAACTTATGAATTGCATACTTATTCTTTAGTTTCACCATTATTTGGTTCAATTATCCCATTCGCATGATTAATTGTCAATTCTAGTTTATTGAACTTTAAGCATGCTTAATCCAAAGAATTTGATTAATGTTGAATTACACATATTTTTATCATGGTATTGATTAAGATAGGCTTAATTAGGTTCTGTTTCATGCTATATGTGTCACACATTCACACTTAGTACACTATTACTTTAAAGTTAATCAAAATGGTGCCAATAAACCCTGCGGTTGCGACATTTAATGTTGCGGTCGTCACATTTAGACACTAGCATTCGTGCGGTCATAACAATGAAATGATGCGCCTGCGGACTTGTGGCTCACAATGCATGAGACTGCTACCAGTGGAGAGTACGGTTGAAATCTTTGTTCATTTTCAGTAGGTTTAATTATGCTCAAACGGCCTGTTTTGCTTGTATAGTATTCTGTTGAGTATCAGTATGCAATTCATAGTGAATTTCCAGTATGATTAGGACTTAGGGAACTTTGGGGTTTATTTTCCTTTCGTTAGGAATCATGTTGTGTTTATGATAGTTTTTATTCAATGATATTTTATAAACATTGCATGCAGTTTGCTCTATATATCATTTAATTAGAATTTGCATATTTTATGATCTAAAATTTTCTTCTGGGCTTTATTTGGTGTTCTATACACCTATACTGTGTATTTTCATTATTTGATTTTGTATGTTCTTTTTTTATTCATATTTTTTATATTTGCATGCATTTGAGAAATATAATTAAAGAATTAATGATGATTAGTAGAGGCCAACCTCACGGTTGGGCGAATGGGGTGCCTAACACTTTTTTCAATTCGTACCTTAGCTCCCGAACTCTTGTTTTCTCTGGTTAAACATTTAAAGATCAGTGGCTCATTTTTGTTTTTTTTTTATTTTTCTTAAAAATCAAATGGCGACTCCATTTTTCACAAGAAAGGTTTTTAAAATTTTTTTGATTTTTACGGTGTTAAAAATTTTCAAAATAATTCTTAAATTCCCTATTTCTAATCCAAACCCTAAATCTCGGCGCTACATCAGCTAGTTAGGATATTTATTAAATACTCACAACTTTTATCTTAAGTTACAATATATATATGTTATTAGTTTTAACAATGTTAACACCACCTTAGTATAAGACTTGCAACCACAAGTTTCCATTCTTTATACGGAGAAAACTTAACCACAAGTGTAATTATGTACCAAGTAGATTACTGGTCTAATAACTTGAATAAAGAGCCTAACAACATGGTTAAAAATTCTTAAGCCAAGTTATTAATAGTTACTCACAAATTTTTTTATAGACTAAATTTAATTTTTATCTTCCATCAATGTGGGATGGGATATCACAATATTTCACACTCAAATACACGGCGCTCTTGTTGCATGGCCCAAATTCTTTACCTAGTTACGATGTGTATAGCAGCCAATTATCAGACACTGAACAACCCATTAGCGTGCACAAGCTATACAACCTATTGGATAAACCACATAAATATTGTATTTGTGTATGTGTTCACATTGTTATTCTCATTGTTATTTTCTTTTTTGCCATAACAATGACTACGTATTGCTGCAAATTTTTTGGGAGCATACCATCATGTGGGCTTTATATGTTTAAGGATAAACTTCAATATGTTTTAAGGCACTATATAAATTGAATGGATTTTTAGGCTTAAATCTCCAAATTAAGATCAACAGGTTTGGATAACCAAATGGTAATTCGCGTAGGTTTCAATCCACAATAGCAATCACAAATGATACAAGAATAACCAAGTACGCAAGATATACGTGATTTGACTGACTGTCTACCTCTACAGAAGAGAAAAATCAATCCACTAAACTCTTTAATACAGATTACAAGATTTACTTTCTACCTCACACTATCTATGGCCCAAAATTGAGCATTTTACCGTCTCTCTACTTTCTCTGATCTCAAAATTGAGTTTCACACTGAGTTTATAGACGTTTTTGAACGATCTCTTTCACTCTTTCTAAGTTCTCTACGTTCTCTATATTGTTTTCAAAACTTAAAACAATATATATAAGGCATATAAGTTTAAAATCCTAATCCTATCGTCGCAACAAAAACTGTTCTGCGACGAGCTATTCGAGCGGACAATGTCCTGAGAGTCGAAAAGTCCATGGCCGCTCGAGTGGACCCCCACCCGAGACTAAAACACAAAAGTTAGAAATTTGGGTCAAAACCTAACATAAATCTCTCCCCCTCTCTCTCTCTCTCTCTCTCTCTCTCTCTCTCTCTCTCTCACACACACACACACACACACACACACTAATTGGATAATAGCCCAACAGGCTAACCTAACCAGGCCTAACTGAAAAAATACAATTTGTTGGATGACTGGATAGACCCTCAGATAAGGGCATTAAAATTATGTTATGGGCTGAACATAAGAAGCACACTTATAGTGTAATAAGTGAGATGACAATATCTCCCATTTAACTTGTTTTCTCAGTAGCCTTCACTTCTTTTTGCATTGTCTATTATCCTAATCATTCCTCAACAAAGTTTTTAATGGCGGCACTGCCTTGATTTTAATTGAGTTTTCATTAATAAATAATAAAATTAGTCATCTAAGAATTAATCTATGTGTACATATAAGTTAGTTCGAACACCTTAAGATATTAAAAAAAAACAAAAACAAAATTTTCACGGAATTATAATTCGCTATGAGATATAAAAAAAAATCATGTTTTCATTCTTCGATAATTAGCTGAATCTCAGAATACTTCTTTTCACCGTTAGTCATACAATTTTAGCAGACCGAGAGGCAGCTTTTTTAACTTTTTACATTAAACAGGTTGATGCTTGGTAATTCAGTTTATTTTAAAACAAAAATCATGCTATAAATTGGCAGAGGGTACTTCAATGGGGTAAAGCGACCCTTGAGACTTTGAATGCAAATTTGTTCACACATTTTACATGTGAGTAAACTTATATCTCATTAATTTATTAATTTTTAATAGGAATAGGTCTTCCACCACTAAATTTCTTTTATTTAAACCTTTCCTATATACTTCTTTCATTCTCAAATGTGAACTTACCTCCCATTTGTTTATTAGTATTTTAAAAGATATGGTCCCATCACTTAGACTTTGTTTCGCAAAAAGCATAAAGTCAGATGTTTTGTTTTTTGGCTTAAAGTCAAAAAATTTAAAAATACCTCGTTTGGGAATCCAGAGATTTTTAGTCTTTTATTCTTTTTATTTTTATTACATAAAGTAATTTTAAATATTTATAAAAATATCATAATTTTTATTATACATATTTATTATGTATAATAAAAACTACATTTTTAAAAATTATAACAACGCACTTTTGTTTGATGAAGGTTTCCGACGACGCCAAGGATTGGTCCCGGTCGTTCGATCGTCCTTTATTGAGGCTCTTGGTATCATAAAATAAATCCGACGAAGTTTTGGGTTTGGTAGTAAAAAAATCATATGTGTTGTGTATATATATATTTCAATATTCTTAAATCTATACTAATATATAAAAAAAGAGCACCGATTCGGCGTGATGAAGTTGTGTGAATTTTTGTATACCAAAAATGCCCTTTATTAGTGCTTTAATATGAAAACAACTTCATTTGGTTTTATTCATTAAATTTTCTTTCTATTACCTTATTTAAAAATTATAATTACACCTAAATTTAAAATTAAATTATTTTATTATTTATTTTAATTTTTAAATATACACTTGTATACGCATGCTTATGTCCATCACTAAATAGTATAGACTATAATATTATCATTCTCAAGTAAATGTAGAGAGTTTCAGAATATACAAATTAAAATTAAATCAAACATGACAAATCTAATTTTCCCTTGCAAAATTCGTAGTTTTTCTCTTCGTACTATATTTTTCTTGCACTTTTTTCTTCTTCACAAGTGAGAATGAGGTTTCACTCCGTATTAAAGTAAAGTAAGGTTAAAATTCTGAGCAGATAACTAAAACATACAAAAAGTTAAAAGATGGTAAGTGGTAGGACCTATTTTTATTAAAATTAATAAATTAATGGGATGTAAGTTTACTATTAGGAAATTAATTATTATTTTATAAGAATTTAATTTCCATATTTATTATGACAATTTAGGTTGTAATATAAGTATAAAACTACTAATGTGTTTAGGCTTCTTGTAATTAGATAACTCTAGCAGTTTTAATTTGTTTAGGTTTTTTAGAATTCTTTAATTGATTTATGAGTCTTAAATGAATTAAGAGTCTTAAAAATGTTAAGAATTTTTGAATCAGAATTTTATTCAAGTTAAAAGATTGAAATACAACATAAGAAGTTGAAGGTATAAGTCAATGAAGCAAGATTGTGTAAGTAGAATACAATTTGGCACATGACCACTTAGCGGTCCTAAGTGCGTTCGAGCGAATCTTATGCAGTTTTAATTCGATTAAAACTCCAATTGCTTGGTTTTGAAGTTTATATAAAGGAACATAGGTCAGCCATGAAAATTAACATCTACACTTTAATAATCAGATATTCTAAAGCAAATTAAAAGTTCATTTTGAATTCTAAAAATTCTGAGATTGCTCGTGTTCAACTTAAAAGGCGTTTTAAGTTTACCGACGGAAGATTCTGCCTATGTAAAAGCATTAAGGATTCAATACTTGTGAAATTTTGAATATTCGTTACTACGGTGATTAAGCAAAAAATAGTGTCCGTGAATTTGAAAAGATAGTTTAAGGCGTTTGAATTGAGAATTCGATCAAAGTCTGTAAGTGGGTGCTTTGTAACTGTTTAATTGGTTAGTGCTTGATTTACCTGGACTATGATTAGTCCCGTGTAGGAATGGCAATGGGGCGGGACGGGACCGGATATTAGTTCTCCCATCT
>JAOTRH010220307.1:0-10556 GCA_034768845.1 Heliamphora exappendiculata
AATGCTTTATCCACACTATACTAGCAACACAAGGAGCAGTGAGTATAATATGGTAAACACACACACACACACACACAGATTTTAAAGATTCAAGAAATTCCACATAGAAATGAGGGTTTGGGGATATCTTCCAGAATCCTGCATGTTATTAGCTCGCAAACTGAAAAGTCGCCAAATTTATCTTATCTTCCATTAACAGAGTAATGTCGAACTTCACAACATTCATAATAACAAAAGGAAATAACTGGAATCAAAGGCTGGTAACTAATTAACATCTAACACTCATCAGGTATTATGACAACAAAATGAATAGTTTATCAAATGTATTATATGAATAATCAGTGTTTCATCAACAAATATAGATCCTTTCATCTAATTAGCACAATACCTTTAACAGAGTTTGCATATAAAAAATCTGTTAGTGGTATGTGTGCTAAAACCATTTTAAAGTCCGACATAAAAATTATCGACTTTAAAACCATTTTAACAATAAATAAGTTAAGGACCAAAAGGAACAAAACAAAATTGCAGGGAAAAAAAATGAAAATTTTGAACATACAAATTTAAAAAAAAAATTGACGTACATCAATTTTGACGAAGGCATTGACAAATTCTTTGTGATATCAACCTCAGACAAAATAAAAAATTGCAGTGCGCCACAAGGATGATACAAACAAAAAGAAGCAAAGAGTAGACACAAAACAAGTTATGAAGAATAGAGCAAGGACTCAATTCTTGTGAGAAATAAATAAATAGATAAAAACTAGTGTGCAATAGCCAATTATCCAATCAGTTTTTCTAGCCAATATTGCATTCAAAATGATTTCAGTACTATGAGTTGAAATACGAATTCTGTATTCAGCCTCAATGGAGACTAGTCCAAAAAGGAATACAGGGATAAATACTACAGCTCTCAAGCTTTTTATCCCAATCAGATAGCCACATCCATCTCCAAATCCTCATTTTACCCACATTCATTTTATGGATATGTATTTTCATCAAGCAGGATGCAGTGCAATGAAGCAGGTCATCCCTATAATCATCAGGGATAAATACTACAGCTCTCAAGCTTTTTATCCCAATCAGATAGCCACATCCATCTCCAAATCCTCATTTTACCCACATTCATTTTATGGATATGTATTTTCATCATGCAGGATGCAGTGCAATGAAGCAGGTCATCCCTATAATCATCCTCCTCCATAATGCATCCATTCCACTATACAAGCGCTCCATATAAGACAAAGGCAGCCATCCAAGCTTGCTTGGCACTTTTGATGGACCTTTTCGAGACTGCCCATATTCCAACAACCAAACAAAGCAAGCTCCAAGCCTGCACAAAAGGCAGCCCACCAAGAGTAGTATACATCAAGCTCCACAAGTCTCTAACAACTGTTGGGTGCACTAATAAATAATAAACTAATAGCCGCATAAAACACCAATAGAATGCATATTCTCCTCCCCCCCGCCCCTTCCATTTTTTAATGGCCATAATGGCTTCAAAAGCTTTAATGATGCAAAGCTTGGAGATAATAAAAGGAAATAAACTGCAATTTTCTTATGGAACATGTTTACGGCATCACTGACTGAATTTTTGGACAAATTTAGTTATTTGTATCCATTTTAATTTAATATGATGTTAGACAGATTTAATGACTTACTATCAAGTATTAATAGTTAGTCGTGTTATGGTAATTTTGAAATTTGTTGAATATGGATTGTAGCAATCACTCGCGGGTTGTGTATTGTGGGTCAATTTATGATTTTGATTCTTTTATATGATCATTTAGTATGTCAGAAACATCCTAATCAATAAATATTTACTAGTTTCTGACTTTTCCTTAAAAGCATAGAAGTAGCTTCCTATGCTTTTAAGGAAGAAAGATTAACTGAATTGGGAAGAAAGATTAAGGACAACTAGGGTTGAAGGTTGATCAAGAAGGCTTTGTAAAATTAAGGAAGACAACTTGTTCAGATGAATTTATAATGTACTTAGAAGGCTTTGAAAAAGTCAGGAAGACAACTTGTTCATGTAAATTTATAATGTACTTACCCACTGGATTAGATGTAAGCTTGGGGAAAAAACTTAAATCTCAAAAAGTGGTGGTGGATTTATTGATATGGGATCAGCTTCAAAGTGGTGTTTACACAATGAAACTGAATGAATGGGGAGAAAATTAAAGCCAAATGAATGTATGGTGAGAAAATTATAACCATAGACTTGTAGGTGTGAGTTCTGCCTGAAAAAATATACGTCAAATCTGGAGTATACTGAAGCTACAAAAGTTTGATTAGATCATGAATTTGGAATAATTGCCACGAATTTGGGATGTTTAGAAGATTTAATCACCAACATAACAGGGTTTAGCCTCAGATTGAAAAGGCGTAAAAGCTTCCAAAGCCATTAATGGCCATCAGGTAATGTTGACACTTACCTGTATCGTATTTTGCATGGATCAATACTTATCACATGGTTCGGAGTGAACAATCCCATTAGTTAATTATTTAAAGGGAAAAAACAGTGGAGAAGACCGAAAGAGTTGTCCGGCAACAGCATGAATGTAGAAGATGATGAATGGTGTCTGAATTACACGGCCCACTCCCAGCCTTGAGGATCGGGTGGAGAGTATGGTCCACCCCGTCAACCGTTGGACCTAAAAAATTTCCCATAGGAAGAACTTGATGAGCTGATTCTACTGGAAGCTTAATAGGCACGGAAAGATTATAAATTATTTTCTACAAATTTTTGTTTTTTAAAAGGCTAAGAATTCACATGAATAGGTTCAAAAAAATATATCGTTCGGAGAATCTAAGAAACAATGCTTAACAATATGGTTGAGGTGGTGAGCTTGATGGCATACATAGGTGCATTTTTTTCTTACATTCACATATTAAGTGGATTTAGGAACTTTGGCAATTGAAGTCTTTTGGGCTAAAATCAGACAGAGAATACTTGGATGTGAAAAGTTTGCACGTATGGAAATCTGTCTTTTAATAAGGAAATAGTTGATGGATTGGAGGACTTCTACTAGAATACTTTCCTTTGGGCATAGTCCTTTGTGGTGGGACGATTTTTAGCGGGATTGTTTTTTATTTAGCATATTTTAAACATTGTTGGGTGTTCTTTCATTTGGATTCCGGGCGTTCATTATTATACGCTATTTCATATATTTTATTTGCGAATGGTTTGGAAAAATATTTTTTAAGGTTGGAGATTATTAAATGATCTGAAATGTCGTTTTAGATTATTTAATGTGGTATATTTGAGAGAAGTTTTATTATGAAACAAGTTAAGCTATGGAGTTAGACGTCATAGCTCTAACTCGGATTGCAGGTTCGGGGCACGACAATGATTGTTTCATGTTCCCACTGGATGTATTGGCTTGGGTTTTATTTTTACATATATGAAGTTGTGACCACTGCACAGCAGCGCGTGCTATAAAAGTTCTATCCACCCTAGTTGCACGAGTTTATGAACCCTTCGGGGTTACATGAATTCGCATCTCCACACAAAAATTGGAATAAAATAATCTACCTAGTGTCTCCCCAAACCCTGCTATAAATGCCTGTCTTGGGCACTTCGTACGACCTTTTAGTTTTAGAATGACTCTGCTACATAATTCTAACTTTACCTAGCCTGAGGGGTTAGGCCGGCTGATCATGCCTTGAGTTTGTCCCCCAATGGTCATTTGGGCCAATGGAAGTTCGACTGGCCATCAACACTTCAGGGATCCAACCAAGATTAGTCAAGGTCGCGAGCAAGTTGGCTCGGACACCTGGTTGTAAAAAAAAATGATTCTAACTTTTCCTGCCCAATCATAAGTAGAAGAGCGGGTATTCCATCCCCGCAACATTCCATGCCAACATCCAACAGTGGAGTGGGAATGGGAATGGGAATGGGAATGGGAATGCTATGCCATTCGATTCCATGAGGCGTTTGATTCCGTGATAAATCTGCTTCCATTCCGTAGCATGACAAGCATCGTGTAACAATCTCAACCTTGATTTTTTTCCCCAAGACCCAATCCATTTTAAAAAACCACGCAGATGTCCACATTAGGTCCTACTCCCTTGATTCCATCATTTACCCATTTAAATTCTAATAGAGTGCCAAAATTCCTTAATCAGAAACAAGAAAAATTTTATAAATGACATGAACATTAGTGTCTACCTCCGAATATATAATCGATCCCACAGATACTCAAGATCAAGAAGTAGCGAAAATGCGAATTATGGCGAATTTATGAAGCTCGAAAAGCAAGGTAAAATGAAAAATAAAAACTGCGTTCAACTTTTGAAAATATCGCAGATAGCCCATTTCTTGAAGCTTCTTCGTCCATAATTTCACACACGGAAGTAAAAGAATCGATGTTTACCTTCATAAAAACAAGCACTGCGTTCATTGTATGCATCAAAATATATCATAATTCGGATAAACACAAAACACGTACATTCAAAGCGTGAGCATTACGAGATGAGAGATTCAATTACGTACTTGTGACTTGAAACAACCGCCATGAAAGAACAGCTCTTGGAGCACCAGAAGCCGGGAGAGAGAAGTGGACGACTAGAGCTGTATAAAGTTGTGTACAGAGCGGAACAACAGGATCTGAGATGCATGCATATGTGTGTATCAACTGTGCCCTAGTTGAGAGAGAGAGAGAGAGAGAGAGAGAGAGAGAGAGAGGAGAGAGGAAGATATCTGGAGAACGAACGCGTCTCCGAAACACAAAACACGTTTGTATTAGGGAATTATCAACTAATTTAAAAGTTATTTTTTTTTATATTTTTGTAATTTTAGTTTAAAAAGTTTTATTTAATTTATTTAATAATTTAATTTTTAAACTTATTTTTTAATATTAATTGTTTGAGTAAAAATTTATTTTTTATTTTTTATTTAAAATATATAATTTTATCCTTTTATGTATTTAATATGAACAATTATATGTTGTTGGTAATAATAGTAAATAAGTTATGAATAAAATATATTATTATATTTAAAAATAATAAAAATTTAAATAAAATATTATAAAATTTTATTTTTTAATTTATTTTTTTAATTTTTTTATCAAACGAACTATCTTAACATTTTAATTTTTTTATTTAAAAAGTTAAAATATCAAAATTACCATTCACCAAATTTAAAAGTATATTTATAATATATAATATAATACTAACAATTAAAATTATAAATACCCTACTTTAGATATTAGTCCATTAAAACGTAATTTTAATCTGTCTGTGTTACTAAACGAGACCGGTATATGCAATGCTACTGGCACCGCCAAGGCACACTGCCAATTCCTTGAGATAACTCATCCCAGCAAGCAAATAAATAAAGTTGAAGCTTGTGTTCTAATCTTGTTTTTTATGTTTTCACTATTTGTGTTAATTTTATTAAATTTTTTATTTTTTAATTTTGATCACAATATTACTTTACGATTCATCTCAATAAAAAGAGATCCAAAAAATATACTAATTTAATCAAGTGATAACAAAATTTATATTAAATAGAAAAAAATTCAACAAGCCCGATTTGATATTTCTAAAAAGTTCTAAAAATAATTATTAAAAAAATATAATTTTTAAATTAGACTATTTAATATCTATGTAAAATCTATTATTATTTTTTTTCTAAACAAAAAAGTCTACACATTCTATACACTTAATCCATAATTATAGTAAAGTTGAACAGAATTCAATATTAATTTGTCAATTTGTCGTTGGGGCATAATACTGTCCTCACTTTTGCTTTGCAATCTACCTTTGAATGTTGATACATTTTGGCAACGTTAATAGTTACATAATTTATATTTTCATCTTTCAACTTTTTAGATATCCTCTTAAATATTGCAAAACCTTTTTATTTGACATATTTTGCATAAAACTTCATAATCTCATCAATGGAGTTAAATATCATCCCATTCAGTAGTTCTTTTAAATGTTTTTCAATATTTTCAATTTTATCGGTTGAATTTTTAATGTGTTTACTATTTGATACTGAGTTTGTCTTATCCAGACTAACATCATCTCCATTCAACTTTAAATTTGTAGAATTACATGAAATTTCACCAATTCCTTTACAATATCTAATCAATTGACAAAATAAATGAATAATACATTATATGTAATAATACACATAAAATAAATTACATCCTCGTTAAATAATTTACATCCTTATAATAATAAGAGTTCGCAACTTCAATAAATCAAATAAATTCACAGCTTAACCAAAAATATTAACTCGTTGCCATGTCAAAATGAAATAAATAATATATTAATTAATCTAATTAATTATGGGGTTTTGTATGGGACAATAAAAGACAAAGCCTCCACTTCCCCATTTCTCCCTCTAAATACTTTAAATAATGGGGGCATTTGATAAACTCAGGCCAAATATATATTTTTTTATTATTAATATTTTTTTGAATATTAGTTTGAACTTTTATACTTTTTAAATTATGAAATTTTTTAGAAAAGTTCATATTGTGCAAGAAGGGCCCAAAAAATTACAAATGAATACGAATATACCTACATTCACATATGACAAAATTCAATATATAGATAAAAAATAATAAATCGCTCGGCTCCCACATATTCTCCTCTCAAATAAATTGTATACAAATAATCTGATACTACATTCACATTTATAGGAGAGAAAACAGATATAACATAATCAAACTTGTACTAGACGAATTCAAAACTAATTAAACTATTATAAATTCACATTCTTTATAACTCTTCAAATTTAGTAACCATGATAAACTAGAAGTCTATTCCAATTCAAATAAGATTTGAGTCAAAATTTATAACAATCTCCATATTTGCGAGAATTCATATTTCAAACAAATCAGCATACCAAAATTGCGACAAAATGCACTAAAAGTGCTCAAATTTATGAATCAAACAAATCAACAGATAAACTCTGTATCCAAATACGTTTTGTAGCGTCAAAATCACATAGGGTGACTAAAGCTTTAAACAAAACATATTGGCATATTAGTGTTGCCACCAGATACGTCAAAAGACACCATACACCCGTAGGTGTTTCATATTTTGATAAATTAGTCAAATTCAAACAATGTTAGGACTTGACCTTACTCTTATCATACTTTTTACAAATTGTGTTAATACCACTTTTAAAGGTATGCTCATGCAGAAAATACAAATTACAACGGATAGTACATTTCAAAATCTCATGAGCCCTCAGTATAACTTTGAGAATTCCACCATTTTATACTGATTTTGAACATTTTCGAGTATAAAACTCCAAGTAAGATAAGACATTTATTTAAGTCTAGTACATACTGAACTTCTAAAATATTCAAAAGTGATGTTTGATCAATTAAAATTTTGGACAGAGAGTAAAAGACCAGTTTTAACCAAAACTCTGATACAATTTGTTGTGCAAAAATGGCTCAAAATAATCACAAACGAATACAAATAAACCTACATTTACGGGTGACAAAATTCAATATGTACAGAAGGAATAACAAATCACTCGGCTCTCACAAATTCTCTTTTCAAACAACTTGTACACAAATAATTCGAGACTACATTTATATTTATAGGAGTGAAAATATATATAATTTACTAGTCGAGTTCAAAACTAATTAAACAACTGCAAATTCACATTCATTTAGAATTCTTTAAAATTAGTAATCATGATAAACTAAAAATCTATCCAAACTCAAATAGAAGTTGAGTCAAAATTTCTACCATTTCCATATATAAGAATCATAAAAGAATCAGTTGTATATTTTTTTCCAAATTCAGGTTCTATTATATTTTTGTCTATCTAATATACTAATAATTTTATTAAAATAAATAGTATTAATTGTCTAGCTCTCAACCACATTTGATTATTTTTTAAGCAAATAAAAATTATTATTAATACTTTATAAATAAAAATAATTGTAGCCGTTAAAAAATATATCACATGAAAATTAAGAAATTTAAAATAGAGAAAAATTTCGGTTCTTAAATTGAGAAATAAATTTTAAAATTGAGAAATTTAAATTATAAACTTTCTAAATTTTAAAATTGAGAAATTAACTTCAGAATTGATAAAAATAAAAAATAAAGAATTTTTTTCTTTTTACCAAATATGTAAGTTTTATTATTTTTACATAATTTTTATATTCAATATTGGTAACGTTTGATAGGTATCAGCAAGTATATTTTAAATATATTAATTTTATTAAAAATAAATTTATGTATTAAAAGTTATAGAATTTTAACTTTTAAAAATATATATATTTTTTGTAGATTAGACTATTTTTATAAATAATGACAAATTTGTCATATTTAGTTTTAAAATTAAAAAATAGGCCTTTTTAAAAACAAATCTTTATAATAGGACCAATACTCATACAAATCTTTTAAAAAGGATTAATAATCAATTAACTCTTTAGATTATGAGAAATCAAAAAAATAAAAAATTATAATAATAAATGGCTATTTTCAACTAAAAATTCGACTTTGATAGGAAAATTACTTTTTATTTTTTTTATAATGATTTTTTTAAATAAGAAATTTATCTAGAATATAAAAAAATCAAAAAAAAAACAAAAAAAACTATTTTTCACTAACCAAGACCAATACCAACAATGTAGAATATTGTATATAATTGTTTTTAGACTATACTTATTATTTCACAACAACGCGTATTAAATAAGTGTTGAATGTAAAATGACGTTCTTGTATCAAAATTTTTAACTTCATATTTAATATATCTTTGCTTTTTATTAGTTTTTTTTATTCGTCGTAAGTGATTTAGTTATATTAACTAAGTGACATTTTTTATTGGAAAATAATTCAAGATTTTAACATAAAAAACTCAAAGAATGATATATCAAATTAACACATTTTTTTTAATTTTTTTGCAATACCTTGTTCTCATTCTCTTGATTTAATAAAATGAGAAATAAGAAATTAATATAGATTTGATGCAATATTACACAGTTGTTTAATAAACTTAAATAGCTGCATTTTATAAGATTTATTTTTATGTAAAGACGTGTTGTAGGTTTTTTAATTTTATTTACGTTTTATAACTTATTTTTATCATTTAATAATAAAACTGAATTTTCAAATAATCTCATCAAATATAACCGAAAAAATTTAAAAATTATAAAAAATAAAAAATAATGAATGTTAAAATAAACCTTATGCCTGATTGGCAACCTTAATTTTTTTGGTTAAAAATGTCAAAAAATCAAGTTTGTTCGTTTGGTAAAAAAAACAGAAGAGTTTAAAAATAAAAAATTCAAATCAAAATACAAACTCGCATAATATTTTATTTAAACTTTCACAACTTTTAAAATATAATAATAGTCATCATTCATAACTTATTTACTACCACTATCAACTAAATATAATTGTTAATATCAAATATATAAAAAGATAAAATTGTCCACTTTAAATAAAAAATAAAAAAAATTAACTTTTTACCCAAACAATTAACTTGGAAAAAAAAACTAACTTAAAAAGCTAAGTTACCAAACAACTTATTTTGGACCAAATTTAACTTTTTAACTAAAAATACAAAAATATAAAAAACTTAAACTTTTAAGTTAATTACGAATCGGGATCTAAATCACTTTTTTTATTTTTTGTTTGTTTAGTCTTTCTTAATTTTAAGTAAAAAGGTTTTACTTATACTTTGACTCAGTTGTGAGGTAAAGAAATACTTGTTTTTTTTGAAACGATGGAAAAATTTAAAAACAACGAAAATAAAATAAGTTGCCGAAATTTAGGCCCAAATCTTTAGTTTAAATCTTAGATTCAGTGATGATCCCTTCCTTTCCACAAGGCCAATAATTGTTTTAAATCCGTTGACCCCAGATAAACTTTTCCAAGAACAGAACTATTTATCATCTTCTATCAGAAACCATGTCACCACTTTAATGTGCTGTGTTTATTTATTTATTTATTTATATTTTAATGTGTTTGAGTTAATTACGTACATTTTGATTAATTTTTTGGTGATCGTTCAATGTTGGGTAAACTAAAATCTCAACGAAACATCGTATATATTAATCTTAAATAGTTGACAGTGCCTAAGAGATTTTGGATTTGAGATTTTGCAGAGAGTAAACCTTCAAATATCGAGTATTGACCACCAGAATAACTTTACAGGGTTGATGTACTATGTTTATTTGTAAAAATTATTGAGTATTTTCAAAATATTACATGATATAATGCAAAAATATTTATCCACGTTAAAAGTGAGTCACTTTTTTATCTTTTAGTAAGCATGTGTTTGACTTGGCTTAAAAATTAAGTTTTTTTGGCTTAAAAAAAATCAACTGATTTGACTTAGTTTGGCATTTTTTTATATTTTTATATTTTTTTTACATGATTTGACATCTATTTTTTTTTACAAAAAAAAATCAAAAAACTTAAAAATTACTAAAAAAAAATTAGTTCAAACACAAACTAAGTCAATAAGAATGAACCATTGAGGGTGTTAGTACTAAATTTTAAATTATTTTATCTTTTTATTCAATAACTAAAAATAACTTTACAACTGTCATTTTATTATTTATCTTACT
>JAOTRH010220318.1:0-10555 GCA_034768845.1 Heliamphora exappendiculata
CATTTCCCACCTTGCGACAAGCATACGCCTATGTCCAGCAAGAAGAGAGTCGTCGTCATGTTATGGTTCCCATTTCCGGTCAGGAACGTTCTGTGTTAACAGTCACATCTCTTCATCGCATTGGCCAGCCTAGTCATGTTAAGTCTGGGGAGAAGACTGGCTTTGTCGCTCAGGATCAGCTACATTGTGACTATTGTGGTAAATCTTGTCATACTATTGATCATTGTTGCAAGTTACATGGTCGTCCTACTGTCGAACGTGGCGGTGGACGCGGTGGTGGGCGTAGTGGACCTGTTCGTTCCCACGCTCATCTCTCTGAGCTCCCTACTAACAAATCCGGTGAGACTGGCCCTCTTTCTGAGGAGGAGTTGACTACTCTCAAGCGCCTGATGACTCGGGTTGATATTTCTTCTTCCACAGTCGCTCTTTCCTCCTCCAACTTTGCTCATTCAGGTATATCTCTTATTGCACTTAGTGCAATTGCCTCTTCCACTCGTTTCATTGACTCCGGTGCCACTGATCATATGACTGGCTCTTCTACTTTATTTTCTTCTTATTCCACTTGTTTTGGTAAGAATAAGGTTAGAATAGCCGATGGTTTTTTATTATCTATTTCTTGTGAAGGTTCTTCCTTGCTTTCCTCTACTTTCACCATCCTCTGTCCTTCATGTCCCCAATTTTTCTACTAATATTTTATCTGTTAGTCGTCTTACCAGTTCCTTAGACTGTTCTGTAACATTTTTTTTTCACTCATTGTGTTTTTCAGGAACTAGAGACGGGGAGAATGATTGACAATAGTAGTGCATATGGTGGCCTGTACTTACTGGATGTTCCGTTCTCTGCCCCTGTTCCACCTTCATCGTCTGACCAGGCTCTCTATACTGATACTGGCATCCGCCATCTACAATTACTTCAGTGGTATCGCCGTTGGGGACATCCTTCTTTTCGCATTTTAGAGAGACTTTTTCTCTCTTTAGTTAAATATTATTCTAAAAATGATTTTTTGTGTGAGGCTTGTGAACTTGCAAAACATAAACGTTCTGTTTATCCTTCAGTTAATAAACGCAGTGTTTCTCCTTTCACTATTATTTATTCTGATGTGTGGGATCCCTCACTTATTACCTCTATTTCTGGTTATCGGTGGGTTGTGACGTTTATTGACTGTCATTCTTGTGTTACTTGGGTTTATTTGCTTCACACTAAAAATGAAGTTTTTTCCTATTTTCAAAATTTTCACCGTATGGTTCACAACCAGTTTCATGCTAGCATCATGATTCTCCGGACTGATAATGGGGCTGAGTTTCTTGATGGTGGTTTTCGTGCTTATCTAGCGGCTCATGGTATTCTTTTTTAAACCAGTTGTGTTCGCACTCCTGAACAAAATGGTATTGCTGAACGAAAAAATCGTCATCTTCTTGAGGTTGCTCGTTCCTTTCTTTTTTCTATGCATGTTCCCAAGTCTTTTTGGAGTGAGGCAGTTCTTACTGCGATTTATCTTATCAATCGTTTGCCTTCTAGTGTTCTTCAGTTCAAAGCCCATTTGGAGCTTCTTCCCAAGTTTTCTCCTGTCTCCTCTCTTCCACCCCGAATTTTTGGTTGCACTTGCTTTGTTCATGCACCCAAACACCCTAGTGGAAAATTGGACTCTAAGGCTCTCAAATGTATCTTCATTGGCTATTTTGTTACCAAAAAGAGTTATAAATGCTATGATCCGGCCACCCGCAAAAATTTTGTCAGTATAGATGTTACTTTTTGGGAGTCCGTGCCTTTTTTTTCCTCTCCTCAGCCATCTCTTCAGGGGGAGGCCTCTAGCTTAGAAGAGATGTTACCATTGGATACAAAGACTCAGGAGTCTCAAGGTTTGGTTTTCCCCGAATCTTACTTCGCCCGTTCTTGCTCCTGGTGAAGGGAAGACGGAACCCAGTAAGGATGAAACTGAACAGGATGCTGGTGGACGATTAAACAAAAAGGATCTGCATACCTATACTCGACGCTCGAAAGATCAAACAGCTTGTGTGCCACTACCATCTTGCCAGTTGTTACCTCCATCCTCCAATTGAAATTCTCATGCTGAACCACCTGGTACAGAGTCATCTGTTGTTGAACTTAATACTTCTAGTTTACCTATCGCTCTTCGCAAAGGCGTTAGGGCATTTACTCAACACCCAATTTCTTATTTTGTCTCATATAATTCTTTATCAGCCCATATCGTGCTTTTGTCTTTTCCTTGTCCTCTATATTGATTCCACAGGATTGAAAGGAAGCCATTAAGGATTCTAAGTGGAAGAAGGCTATGATTGAAGAAATGATAGCCTTGAAAAGGAACGGTACTTGAGAGTTAATTTCTCTTCCAAAAGAGAAGAGAGCAGTTGGGTGTAAATGGGTTTTTACAGTAAAGCACAAGGCAGATGGATCAGTTGAGAGATTCAAAGCAAGGCTAGTTGCTAAAGGTTTCACCCAAACTTATGGTATTGACTGTCAGGATACTTTTGCTCCAGTAGCCAAAATAAACTCAGTTCGGGTACTCTTATCTTGTGCCGCTAATATGGGTTGGCCTCTCCAACAGTTGAATGTGAAGAATGCATTTCTTCATGGAGATCTAGAAGAAGAAGTATATATGAAAGTACCATCTGGATTCTCATTTCGTGAAGCTGAAGGGAAAGTGCGCAAATTGAAGAAGGCCTTATATGGACTAAAACAATCTCCTCGAGCGTGGTTTGATCGTTTCTTCAAGGCTATGTTAAGATTTGGATACCAATAGAGTCAAACAGACCATATTATGTTTATCAAGCAAGGTAATAATAAGATCACTGTTCTTATTGTTTATGTTGATGATATAGTTGTGACAGGTAATGATTATGAGGAGGCATCTCGTCTTAAGGCAAACCTAACAAAAGAATTTGAGATGAAAAATTTGAGGGCACTACGATATTTTCTTGGAATTGAGGTGGCTAGATTAGATAATGGGATCTTCATTTCTCAAAGTAAGTATATTCTTAACCTTCTAGATAAAGCTGGTATGATGGATTGTCGACCTACAGATTCACCTATTGAGGCCAATCATCGTCTCCATAGTGGTGATGGAGAACCCGTCGACAAGGGCCAATTTTAGCGGCTTGTGGGAAGATTAATATACCTGTATCACACCAGACCTGATATTGCATATGCTGTGGGGGTTGCCAGTCAGTTCATGCATGATCTTCGTAGTGTACATCTTGACGCTGCCTACCGTATTCTGTGATATCTTAAGTCTACCCCTGGCAAAGGCTCTTATTCTCTCATCACGGCCATTTGACATTAGAAGATTTCACAGATGCAGATTGGGCTGGTTCAGTTGATGACAAACGATGTACATCTGGGTATTGCATATTTGTAGGGGTAACCTTGTTACTTGGCGCAGTAAAAAGCAAACAGTGGTAGCTCGATCAAGTGCAGAAGCTGAGTATAGGGCTATGGCACATGGCATCTGCAAACTCATTTGGCTCAAAGTTCTATTAAAGGATTTGGATTTTGAGTGCGACAAACCTATGAAGTTGTACTGTGACAACAAGGCTGCCATTAATATTGCTCATAACCCTGTCCAGCATGAAAGAACGAAGCATATAGAGATTGATCGACACTTCATCAAGAAGAAATTGTGTCAGGGATCAATATGTATGTCCTTTGTGAAATCTGCAGATCAATTAACAGATATTTTTATTAAAGAGTTTAGTAGTAAAATGTTTCAACCCATTGTATGCAAGTTGGGCATGAAAAATATATATGCATTAACTTGAGGGGGAGTGTTAAGTTAAAGGTATTATTGTACTTTTAGTATTTCTTGGTCTTATTATAAATAACAAGTGATAGGGTGAAAACCTTAAGTTTTAGTGCTCTCATTCATTGTTATTTTCATTCTCTCTCTTTTTTCTTTTCTTTCCCACTCTCTGCAATAATTCTAACAGTATGGCACCAAGGAGGTTGGTCATCTTTGGTAGTTTCTTGTTCTCATGGATCTAGCCTTTGGAAAGGCTCTTGGAAAACAAGGAATGAGTTTCAAAATCATGCGCATTTTGAGTTGGAAACAATTTGTCTTCATTTTTAGAGTCATTTGGGCATGGGAAAGAGTTGGATGTGTTGTTTCTACTGGTCTTGTTAGACTTCTTGTGGATAAGGGTGCTATATTAGGGCCCTTGGAATTAAAGGTGGTCATGTCTTTTGGGAATTACTTTTCGTTGGGAACTGAATGATTTGGAGGTGAGTGGAGGAGGTGGTGCATCTTTTTTATGTGAATTATAGTCTTGCGAACCACGCCAATGGCATAGGTAATGTCAAGATTAGTAACAGTCAGATAAATTAATTTCTTAACAAGGCGTCGATAACGATCGACATTAGGGAAAGGATTACACAACAAGCGTTATAGTAGAATCCATAGGACTATCAACAAGGCAAACACCCAAACGACCAGTTTCAGATAAAAGATTAAGCACATACTTCCACTGAGAGAGTGTAATGCTCTAAGAAGATAGTGCAATCTCAATCTCTAGAAAATAGCGAAGCACACCTGCGTCTTTAGTATGAAAGGTGTAACCTAAGTGGCACTTCAATATAACAATATCGGCAGTGCCATCACCAGAAATAATATCACCAATGTAGACGATTAATACAATGGTTTCACTAGAGGAATGATGGAAAAAAACAAAATGATGTGCAGTGGAATGCTGATATCTATAATCAAGCACATTAAAGCTAAAGCGATCAAATCAAGTACGTGGAGATTACTTTAGACCATATAGAGCCTTGTGCAACCGGCACACAAGATGCTTTCCACCGGAGACAACAAAACCACTTGGTTGATCCATATGCACCTTTTGGAGATCAGCATGAGAAAAGGCATTCTTAATATGAAGATGATACAATGGCTATGAACGACTAACCGCAACAAATAGATGATCAAATACCATAAGTTTGAGTATATCTTTTGGTTTGTAAGCGTGCTTTAAGACGCTCAACTGAACTATCTAGAAGATACTTGATAGTACACATTTAACGACAATCTACTGTTTGCTTCCCTGGTGGAAGAGAAGTAAACTCCTAGGTCTGATTCTTATAAAGTGCACTCATTTCCTTATTCATAGTGTGGGTCTGATTCTTATGAAGTGCAATCATTTTCTTATTCAGTGTGTTTCCATCATGATAAAGGCATATCCTATTTATAAGGACCAATATAAACATTGGGCATAACACAAGTAAATGAATGAAGACAAGGAGAGACACAATCATATGACACATAATGTGTAATAGGATGTCGAGTGTAAGTACGCTTAGCTTGCCATAAAGCAATGGGCAAGTCATCATCTGGAGGTAGAACCCTAAACGAGGAGGATGATGTGTTCGGGGCATAAGACACAATGGGCCTATTGGTGGATCACTGATACACTTGTAAAGTACGAGTAATGGGTACCTACACATGAAGAGTGAGTGGCAAAGGAAGAGTAGGAGTGGCCGACTCACCATCATGGCAATAGATAAGGTTGGAGGATAACTCTTTACCGACTAAAGTAACGGAATTCAACTTAAAGAACGTGGCATCAACACTAACAAAAAAAAGAACGAAACTCCATATGATAACAATGGCATGCTTTATGAGTGCGAGAATACCCTACTAAAAAACACATCTATGAGCTCGAGGAGATAACTTATGAAGGCTTGGATTAAGATTGTGAACAAAAGCAACACAACCAAACACCCGAGGAATGAGAAAAATGCAAGGAAGCATGGTATAACGAAAATGGTGACTTATGACTTTGAATTGCAAGGGGCATGCGGTTAATGAGATGACATGTAGTACGAACAACATTCCTCCAAAGCTTCTTTGGTACTTATATTTGGAATAACAAGGTACGCGTAATATCTAACAAGTGTCAATGCTTACGCTCAGTTACACTATTTTGTTGAGTGGTATGAGCACAATTAGTTTCGTAAATAATGTCACAATCAACACAAAAGGAGTAAACAAGAGACGTCATATACCCTAAAGCATTATCAGATCAAATGACTTTGATGCGTTTACCAAACTGCGTAAAGATCTTATTATAAAATTTAGTGACAATATGTGACTCAGATTTTTGTTTCATTAAAAATAACCAAGTTATACGAGAGTAATCATCAACAAATATAACAAAATAGAAATATCCATTAATACTAGGAGTTCGGAGAGGACTTCAAATATCTATATGGACTAAATCATAGGACTCAGGCTAATGACTATGATTGCTATGAGAAAAAAAGCTACGGTGATATTTGCCAAACTGACAAGCTTCACATACCAAGCATAGAACTCGTGGTAGGAAGTGTTAAGTTTGGTCAAAGAGGATGGCCCAATCAAAAATGCCACTAAAGAGTGGGTACTGTGGCACTCAAAGTAAATGGTGGAATGGAGGAGGAACGATCGACATCCAACAAGTAAAGGTGTCCTTCTCATGTCCCGAACCAATTATATTTTGGTCTGGAGGTTCTGAAAAACATAAGAGAAAAAAAATGTTATAGAGGAATTTAAAGTTTTAGTCAATTGACTAACATAAAGAAAATGAAAGGGAAAATTCGGACCATAGAGACGGAAAGGTAAATCAAGTGGCTGATTGGGACAAATGACTCCTTTTCCATGGCTGGGCGAGAGGAACCATCATCTAAAACACTATGATGCTCATTAGGAGTCAAATTAGAAAACAAAGATGAGTTGCCAAACACGTGAGAACTTGCTTTGGATTTGATAACCCATGATGGAGACGATAGAGCATTACATGTGATATTATCTGAATTAGCTAAGGTGGCAGTGAAAGTAGAAGAAGGATAAACAGTGAACAAGATCTCGCTAACTTGAGCGGTGAGTGCATTATGATTTATGAGTAGGGGTGTACGCTGGTTGGATTGAGGCGACTTGAGGGAGAATTTTCTACCAACCCACCTTTTAGTGGGTGAAAGTTTTTTCTACTCTTCGTCAACCCATTCATCATAAAAACCAATGGGTTGGGTGAAGTTTTTTTTTGGCAGTTTTAACCTGTGGTTTAGCGGGTTGAAAGATTGTAAAACTATGGAATTATTTTCTTAAAATTAGTATCTAAAAAATTAGTAAACTTTTTGCAATTTATTTTTCAAAAAAATATTTAACGCGTCAAGTAAAAGATTAACTAAGACTAACAATAACATTTACACTGCATACTTCTCTAAAAATATTTTCACAATATCTAACACTAAAAAGAAAAAAAGGGCAACCTAGTGCACGAAGCTCCCGCGTATGTGGGATCCGGAGAGTGGGGCGGACTACAAAGGGTCACAATATCTAACACTAGCAATTAAAATTATAAATGCTCTAATTTATTTTTTATAAATTATATAACTATAAATATGTATATATATAATTAGAACTCCTTATATAGGAACACGATAATTAATATATATATCTTAGGCGGGTTGAATTGGTTGATGGCGGGTTGAAAAAGTATAATCCGCAACCAATCTACCCTCCTCATTTTTTTCACTCAACCAGCCCAGCTCAGCCCAGCCCAATCCAACCCACTTACCCATGAATTTCAAACCTGCATTGGAGGCTTGTCTTCGCTGAGTGAGTGTCTTATGACTTGGACACACTTTCAACACACCTAGTCATGCCCGACCTTCGACTGGAACTGGGCATACTATTAAAGGAGATCTCTTTGGGTAGTTGACTTGTATTAATGAGTTTGGATTTATGAATGGCGTGTACCTTTTCGATACTGAATTGGTTGGTGCTTTTGTTACCTCTTCTGCTCTTGGATGATGCACATTTCATTTACTCTTAGACATTTGGATTCATTTGACTTTCTGTGAAATGTGTTTGCTAACCATGAAGTTCAAACCTTTTGGGTAAGTAGAATTTCAAACCTTCCCATTATTTCATTTTTTCCTAGAAAAAGCAAGACAATTAATGGGATGCAAGTGGGAAAAAATTATTTAAACTTCTAAACTATGCGCTATGCAGAGGTTGTGATTTAATAATGCTGTTTTGCAAGTTTTTGTTGACCATTTTTATGCATGTGAAATTTGGGTTTCAGTCCCGTTGATTAGCGGGATTGTCAGACTGATGGCATCTTTTGTTGCAACATTGCCATGAGATTTGCTCCCTTATTGACCTTCTCTGGGGTGCAGGATAATTGTCTTGTCATTCTTACCTTCTTACCAGGTGCGTGACCCAATGCCTGCTGTGTTTTTCTTCCTTGTTGATGTATCCATGAATGCCATACAAACTGGTGCGACTGCAGCAGCTTGCACTGCAATAAACCAAGTTGTTGCTGATCTTCCTGTAAGTTATATTCCCTTACGGTATGTTGTAACATTTTATATTATCCATTTGCATGAGTGTATTGGTATTGTAATCCCTAATATATTTAACTTGCATTTTGTATAATATTTGCACATATTCCATTAGACTTGCATTTTTTTCCTACGTCATTGGAGTGATCGAAAGTAGGAGAGTTGGTAAAGATGGTCCGCAATGATCGGAAGTGATGAACAAAAATAGTAGAAGTTGTAAATATTAACAGTTGCAGATGGTGACGAAAATTGTGGTGGGAAACAAGGGCCGGTGAGTAGTGGTGGCAGTCGAAAGGGAAAGGTGGTGGGTGGAAGTGTCGACCAGTGGAAGGGACGGTGGTGGCTCATCCAGAGAGTTGGTAGGAGGAGGTGGCGACTGATTGGGGGGAGGTGGTAGGTGGCGGGTGCGAGGTGGAGGTGGAGGTTGTAGGTGGTGGTGGAGAGCTTCATCCCCTTTGTTTTCATTTCATCTACCACCCCTAGGGCTCGCTCCCCCTGCAATGAACAGCGTCACTCTGAGACGTTGATCGACCGCTCATAATGCATATAGGTGACGTGCGGTTGAGCATTGCTGCATGATCTCTTGCGCAAAGAGGGAACCCCAGGAGGTTGGATGCATGCATATAGCAGTACTACCGCTCCCTACAATGCATGCATATAGAGGCACACCTGGTGGTTCACAATGCATGCATATAGCAGAGCGTTATACTGATCTTCTTCAAGCTCCACTCCGCTGCTCCTGAAGTCCCGCCAGGCTGTAAAGGCCGCTTCCAGCTGTCCAGCCCGCCCCAGGGCCACCACCAGCGAGCCAGCCACCCTGGCCGAGGGGGGGTAATTGTGCTTCTCCATGAGATTGTGCAACTGCAGCAGCTTCCCCACCTCGCCAGCATACGAGTACACCTGAATTAAAGCAGAACGATAACTTTGCATGGAGCATCAGCACTGATTATTTGTTCAACTGCTTCCTCAACAGCATGGAATTGCAGACCTCTAATACCAATCCGGATATGGGCGTTCACATTCAAGAAAACGCACTTACAGGACGACGTCCTCAAGGTAAGCTACCGCAGCATGCATGTATGGTAAGTGGCACCTCTTCTCAGGCAGGATGCAACACTGAATAGGAGTGCGCCATAGCCTTCCTGACCTTGATCAGAGTGCTAAAAGTGTACTCATCAGGGGCGATCCCATCCTGCTCCAGCCAATCCAAAACGCTATCTGCCAGCTCAGCATTACGGCCCCGCATGCAGGCTTTGAGCAGGATGTTGTAGGTGACTCTGTCGCCCTTCCACCCTGCTGCCTTCAACTCCTGGTACCTGAGAGGCAAAACCTTGTCTCGATTCCAAGCTTTGGGATCGCTGTTGACCAAGCCGCCTTTCCCAAGTCAAACGATCCCATTTCTTATGGAGGCTAAGGATTCACAATCACAACAATTCATTGATTGAAAATAAGGGAGTGCAGAAAGAAGTAGGCAGGCTTCTGTACCGTTCAAAGGCGAAGTCTGGCGAGTTGCTGAGGGCGTTGAGGTAGGTATTGAGAGGGACAAACTGCCCAGGGTTGAACACTCCACCCCTCCATGCTTCTTGGAAGGAGTCGGTGGCCCTGTCTAGCCTCTGCAGCTGGCCCAAGCACCTGATGAGCTGCACGTAGCTCCTCTTGGATAACTCCCCTTGCAATCGTCTGTCATCGTTCCGGTAATTAGTACTTCAAATCGGTGTGCAATGAAAAGAGATGGATCTAGGAGTACAACCAATCAACGCCACAGCCATGGGACCCGTGATCAAGACGGAATGACCTAGTCAAAGTGCATGCAGGAGATACTGATCGTGCTTTCCTGCAACACCATTGTCATGCAAAGGTTGCGAATTATTTTCATGATAACGTCTCTGTGAGCGGCACAGAAGTGCATTGTATGCATGACTCACATATCGCTGGTGATGGCGCTGACAACCTGCATGAGGCCCTTGAACGACTTCTTTGCGGCCTGCTGCTGCATGAGCATGTGTCTGACAAGATTTGCTCGGTGCTGCAGACCCCTGCAAAGGCGAGCCTGGCTGACACACTGATGGCGGCTGCGGGGCGGCTGTCGCCATTCGATGACATGGCCGACCTGCGTGCTGCGCCCGAGGACCTGTCCAGCGCCAGTGACAGCGGCAGCCACACCCATGCCCAGCGAAACGGTGCGCAACCGCCACGACATAAATCAACTTCCCGCGCATCTGCC
>JAOTRH010220329.1:0-10554 GCA_034768845.1 Heliamphora exappendiculata
GTGATCATGGTAGAGAATTTGAAAACAAAGATTTTGAAAATTTTTGTGATGAAAATGGTATTAACCATAACTTCTCAACTCCTAGAACCCCTCAACAAAATAGAGTTATGGAGAGAAAAAATAGAACATTGGAAGAAATGGCTAGAACCATGCTCTGTAAAAATAATCTACAACGATACTTTGGGCCGAGGCTGTCAACACAGCTTGTTTGATCATAAATAGAGTTATGATTAGAGCATCTCTCAAAAAGACCCCATATAAGCTATGGAATGGAAAAAAAATCTAACATCAGTTATTTTCATGCCTTTGGGTGCAAACGTTTTGTTTTAAACAACAACAAAGAACTTTTGGGCAAGTTCGATGCAAAATTAGATGAAAGTATTTTTTGAGGATATTCTATATCTAGCAAAACTTATAGAGTTTTCAACAAAAGGACCCTAGTTATTGAAGAATCTATACATATTTTTGATGAAGCCAACCTTTGTTCTTCAAAGAATTTTTGTGAATATAACCTTTTAGATTTAGAAAAAAGTATTGAAGATATCTTCATCAAAGATAAGGAAGAGCTAAATCAAGAGCAAGCTCCAAATTCACAACAAAATGCAGTCCAACAGACTACAGATTCTAAAAATGCAGAAAATCCTGATTTGCCTAAAGAGTGAAGGTATGCTCATGGTCACCTGAAAGATCTAATAATTAGTGATCCATCTCAAGGTATCAAAACTCGCTCTTCTCTACATAATGTTTGTGGTAACTTAGCATTTCTTTCTCAAACTGAACCAAAATATTTTAAGAAAGCCGAAAATGATGAATTTTGGATCTTGGCTATACAAGAAAAGCTAAACCAATTTGAAAGAAACAAAGTTTGGACTTTAGTCTCAAGACCTCAAGAACACTCTATTATTGGTACATAATGGGTTTTTAGAAATAAAATAGATGAAAATTGAGTAGTTCTTAGGATTAAAGCTCGATTGGTAGCTCAAGGTTACAATCAAGAAGAAGGCACCGATTTTGATGAGACTTTTGCTCATATGGCTAGGTTTGAAGCCATTAGGATGTTGCTTGCTTTTGCATGCTTTAAAAATTTCAAACTCTATCAAATGGACGTCAAGAGTGTCTTTTTAAATGATTTTATTTCGGAGGAAGTTTATGTGAAACAACCTCTTAGCTTTGAAAATTTAGATTTTTCAAACCATGTTTTTAAACTTACCAAAGCTCTCTACGATTTAAAGCAAGCACCTAGAGCTTGGTATGAAAAGCTTAGCAAATTCTTGATTGAAAATAAGTTTTCTAGAGGAAAAATTGCTACCACTCTTTTTATCAAGTCTCAAGGAAGTGACATGCTAGTTGTACAAATTTATGTAGATGATATAATTTTTAGTGCAACTAACGAATCTCTTTGCAAGGACTTTGCTAAGTGTATGCAGGAAGAATTCGAAATGAGCATAATGGGAGAGCTCAACTACTTTTTAGGACTTCAAATCAAACAATCTCAAGAAAAAATCTATATCAATCAAGCCAAATACACAAGGGACATTTTGAAGAGGTTTGACATGCTGAAAGCAAAGCCTATGGAAACTCCAATGTGTCCTACAACAAAGCTTGATAAGAATGAAGATGGTAAAACAGTGGATGAAAAGCGCTATAGAGGTATGATTGAATCTTTCTTATATTTAACTTCTAGTAGACCAGATATCATGTTCAGTGTTTGTGTGTGTGCTAGATTTCAATTTAATCCTAAGAAATCACATGTGACCGTTGTTAAGTGCATCTTTAGATACCTCTTAGGAATACAAAACCTATGATTATTTTATCCTAGAAGAATAGCCTTTGAGTTATTTGGCTACTCGGATGCTGATTTTTTCGGATGTAAAGTAGATAGGAAAAGCACAAGTGGTACTTGTCAATTCCTAAGATACTCACTAATCTCTTGGTTTAGCAAGAAGCAAAATTCAGTAGCTTTGTTTACAGCCGAGGCTGAGTACATTGCAGCTGAAAGTTGTTGTGCTCAAGTATTATGGATGAAACAACAATTAGAGGACTATAGTTTTCACCTAGATCATATCCCTATAAAATATGATAATACAAGTGCAATTAATATATCCAAGAATCCTATACAACACTCAAGAACAAAGCACATAGAGATTAGACATCATTTCATAAGAGATCATGTGAAAAAAAAAATATTAAACTTGAATTTATAGGCACCGACTACCAGTTAGCTGACATTTTCACAAAACCTTTAAATGAAAAAAGAATATGCTTTATTAGAAGAGAACTTTGTATGTTATGTGCTCCAAATTGATGATTTATATACCATACTAATCATGTCTTTTATTGAATTTCAAAATACTTTATGGTTCTTTCTTTAATAAGAAATTGTGTCAACATAAAGTGAATTTGTGTCAACACAAAAATGTGAAAATATCTCGACACAAAGTGAATCAGTGTCGACACAAATGTGTGTAGTATCGACACAAACTGTATAGAAGTGGCACTGGGAACAAAAATGTTGATCCCATTCTATTCAGTGTCGACATCGTAGTTTTTCCTGACTCTCGGTAAATTTGTATTGACACGAACCTTAACTAGGTCGACCCAAATGGCCAAAATATGTCGACGCCAACTGAAATTGTGTCGACACCATCGCTTTTTTTCGATACCCATACTTGGCATGAAATGTGTCGACACCAAATTAAATTTGTGTCGACACAAATCGTTACGTCTATAAAAGACACGCTGGTCCACAAAACGTCATTTCATTTCCCGCTCTCTCTCTCATAAAATCGTTCGTCTCCTGCCTTCTCTCCTTTAAACCCTGAGTCAACCCCCTTTCTTCTTCTCAAATTCAAAACCAAATCCATCAAAATACCACCAAAGATGATGGGAAAAGGATCGAAACGATCCATTGATGAAGGACCTTCAAGCCCTAGGACTTCGAAGAGGAAGAAGACAACCAAAGGGGCGACGACTGCGACAACGACTGGAACAACCTCTGGTCCTCAAAACGTTGCCTCCTCTGAGATAATTTCTTTTCAAAACTCCAAATCTCGTCAACTGTATTTTTCCTCCTTTGTAATTCGAAAAATTTGTCCCCGCCGCTCTATTGATTTCGAGTACTTGGACTCGATTGAGATGAGGTTCAAGGACCTCTTCTCAAGCTTTGGGTCGGAGAGGATTTTACAAAATCAAGAACCTCACTATCCCACATTAGTTAAATCTTTCTATGCTTACATGCACATTCCCTTGATTCCGTGCACCACCATTACCACTTGGGTAAATGGTGTAGAAATTTCTCTGACCCCCTCCTCACTCAATGAAATCTTGGGCATTTCCCCTGCTGACATCTGTGTCTGGCACAGCTAAAAATCTATTGAGGTTGATGGCTTCTCTTTTGAGGAATGTGTCAAAATTATTTTTGAGAATAACAACATTGACCCCTTCAAACCCTTGGAAGCCAACACCCTGAAACTTGAGATGAGGATCCTTCACCATATGGTGAACCATATTTTTCTTCCCCAGATGAAAAAATTTGGGGATGTCTCTTACATGCACATATTCATTATGTGGTGCATTTTGAAGAAGCAAAATGTCAATCTAGGTTTTTGTTAGATCTAGAAAACCCAAGAGGGGAGGTGAATTGGGTCTTTAAAAATATAAATAAAAATTTAAAAATCTTTTCAGAAATATTTTAATATTATAATAAAGCAAGATTTGCAAATATATAACCGATGCAAATATTAAAAGATGAGAAATAGAGAAAAAGAACCAGACACTAGGAATTTATAGTGGTTCGGCTTTATCCTAACCTACATCCACTCCTCAAGATCTCCCTTGAGTATTTTCACTATTCAGAATATTTTCGGGCGTATTCCAAGCCTTTACAAGCGTCAAGATTCCACTTGACCTATCTAAATATTTACGGGCACATTCACAAGCCTTGTACAGCTTCAAGAAGATCCTATAAAAATAATCTCATGTTTTCTTCTAATCTTTCTTGAACTCATCTTTGATGAGTTTCTCTCACTCACTCAAAGGCTAAAGGGTGACTCACCCTTTATTATAATAAATAAAATATAATAAATGAAAAATACTCACTCTCTTTACAAGATTGATTTACAATAAATGAAAGGGTAAAGAAAAATGAGGAACAAGAACTGGAATTGCAGCAATAAATGTGAGCTTAATAATTTCTGAGATTGGTTTGAGCAATAGAACAGTAAATGCAAGTCTCCAACCTTCTTAAATGCTGAGAGTAACTCCTTATACAAGTTCTTGTGAGTTTTTGACCGTTGGAAGTAGGTGGAGGCAATAAATGCCAAAAATTCAACTGTTGAGATCTGTCGTATTTTGAATTTCTTCTTTAGGGTCGACACAAATAACTTTGGTGTCGACACAAAGTGTCTAGGGCAGGGATCTTTAAGTAGTTGGGTCGACACAAATCTTCTGAGGGGTCGACACAAATTCTGCATTTTACCTTTTAACGTTCTGGGGTCGACACAAATGAATCTGGTGTTGACTCGTTTGAAACTTTAGCATCTGGAGGAACCATTTTGTGTCGACTCAATTTGTCTCTTGTGTCAACACTAAATCTCTGCAGGAAGTCTCGGTACTTTTGTGTCGACACAAATGTGCTTTGGGATCGACACCAAAATTCTGCAGTCAGCTTCGGTAATTTTATGTCGACACAAATCTTCTTGAGGTCGACACAAATCTGCAGGCAGGCTCGGGACTTTTGGGTTGACACGATTTGTCGTGGGATCGACACCAAAAATCTGCAGGAGGTCTCGATTATTTTGTGTCGACACAATTTTTATTTGTGTCGACCCGAACTTGCAAAAACCAAAAGTGAGGATCACTTTTGTGTCGACACAAAATTGATTTGTGTCGACTCAAAATGAGTCATGGGCATTTCGGTACCTTTGTGTTGACACAAAACTAGTTTGTATCGACACTAACTTTTTGGTACCTGAAAATCAACTTGAAAAACAGTTAGGGTGTCAAACCATTTGATCAATGGGTGTTGACCCACTTGATAAGCTTCAAGTATACTTTGTCTTAAAAATGTTTAACTTAATTTTCAATTAAGATCAACACAAAATATTATATTTAAAGAATACTTAAGTGTTTGAATCTTTTGAGATAAAAGTAATTTTTTTTGGTTAAGGTGTCAACTTTGATTGTTCAAAATGTGTTAACACTTTCATTTTAAAAACATAAAATATTATTCATTTAAAATTATTTATTATTAGAAAATAAATTATGAAAATCATCAAAATCAATTTAAAAATCTCTTGGGCTAACAATCTCTCATTTTTTGATGATTACAACCATATTATCATTTTCTAGAAAATAATTTAAAATATTTTTCAACAATGGTTCTCCTCTTATCGATATGCCTTAAACAATAACAGTAATTATATCAGCTAGACATATAACAAAGTGAAAGCATACAGTTTTTAACATGATTTGCACAAGCGATTAGAAAGCATTCAGGATTTATCAGAACTTGTGCAAAGCAGTGAATGGGTGTAAGGTGATTTTACTCAAACACATCCAATTTCATATCCAGCATATTTTTAGCCAAAATCATTCAAGAGCATATGATTAAGATATAATGAGCATTATATAGAAACAATATTCATACATTAATTCCCAAAAATTAATTGTTCAAACATCCACAAGATCCCAATCATTTAATCAATCAAAAGAAAAGATGTTTACATTACAACTTCACCTTCCAACAAAAACTTTAAAGAAAATTTTTTAAAACTTCTACTTAAACTCTCTTCTCTCCCCTTCTCTATTGTGCTCCCTTTTTCTTCTTTTCTCTCATTTTCTTCTCCCATTTTGTAATTATAAAAAAAACTAGAGCTACTGGTCGTCCATGAATTTCTTGAATTCTTTCTAGGCTTTGGCTTGCTCTTTGCTTCCGGAGGCTCGTTCTTTGGCTGCACGTGAGCGTTCATCCTTCGTTTTAGCCGCTGCCATGGCCTCGTATCTGGCTGCCAAGGTAAGATCTGCTTCTTTCTTGAGTCGCATGGCTCTTTCTTCCTTCGTTTCCTTGCGCTTGAATTGTTTGGCCTAAGCCTCCTTGATCCAGGTGAGGTGTTCTTCTACTTTTTGGGACTGAGTGTGAACGGCGGTGATGATACCTTGATCGTATTATTTGCGAACTTGCTGTAGAATGGCATTATTCGCATTGACAATGGAGACGATACTATTGTCCATTGTACGACACAATGACCATCCGGTATCCGTTGCACGTTCAATTTCCTTTCTCAAGGAACGATTTAATTTTTCAACGACCTTGACTTTTTCAGAAAGAGAGGAGACAGTATAATGCAAATCAAAGAAGTCCTAATCGACTTTGGCTTGAAAAAGAGTGACTTTTTCAAACAAAGAGTTGATTGCAGAGAGAACTGCAGTATTGTCGACTTGAACTGGAATGGATGATGACGTGGAAGCAACATGAGGAACAAATGGAGCAGAGTCAAAAACAAGAGGAGGAGGAGGGACATAATGAGATGGCCCTAGAGTATCAACAGGTGGAACTGGTGGAGAATCAAGATCAATGGGGATGGATGAAAAATTTTGAGAGGCACGAGGAGGGGTCCTGGTAGGTGCAGGAGTATCTCGACGAGATGTAGTCCAAACTCCATCCATAAGTGCAATGTGCATATGCTTTAGTGAGGATTGGCTGTACAAATAGTGCTTAGAAAAGGCAACAGTCTTTTCTTCAGAGAGATCGATCCCAAAGTGGCAAAAAACTCTGGTAAGGTACATCGTGTGAGGGATAGATGAATTTTTCTTGGTATGAGAGTGTATCATATGAGAAATGAAGAGAAAGCCTAGGTTAAGGCTTTTCTGTTCCAGGATACACCACATTATAAAAATGTGCATGTATGATACATCTCTAAATTTTTCCAACTGGGAAAGAAAGATATGATTAACCATATGATGCAAGATTCGCATATCTGGTTTAAGAAAGTTAGCCTCTAGAGGCTTGGTGGGGTCAACTTCTTCAATTTCAAAAATATTTTTGACAGATTCTTCAAAAGAGAAGCCATTAATCTCAATAGATTTTTGACTGTGGTGAACAAAAATGTCACCGGTGGAAAGGTCTAGGATTTGATTGAGTGAAGAGGGAGTCAACACAATGTCTTTACCATTCACCCAAGTAGTAATGGTGTTGGTCTGAAAATGGGAAAACTAGAAGTGTGCATAGAAAGATTTAACCAAAATGGGATAGTGTGGTTCACAAATTTGTAAAAACCTCTCCCATCCGAGACTTGAAAAGAGATCCTTGAATCTCATTTCAATAGAATCAAAAAAGTCAAAATTTATACTCCGACCGGGACAAATTTTTCGATTGACGAAGGAAGAGAAATAGAGCAGACGAGATTTGGGGTTTTGGAAGAGGATTACCTCGGCAGTTGACGATGGTGCTTGTTCCGTTGCCGTTGTCTTCGTGGCTGTCGTCGCCTTGGTCGACTTCTTTCTCTTCGACGTCCTAGGGCTTGACGGTCCTTCGTCAATAGATCGTTTAGATCATTTACCCATTGTCTTTAGTGGCATTTTAATGGATTTGGTTTCGGATTTGAGAAGAAGAAGAAGGGTCGACACATGGTTTGAAGGAGAGAAGGTGGGAGATGAACTGGTTAGAAAGAGAGAGAACGGGAAACGAAATATCGTTTGGGGGACCAACGCGTCTTTTTATATAGACTAACGATTTGTGTCGACACAAATTGAGTTTGGTGTCGACACGATTCGTTTCGTGTGTGGGTATTGAAACAAGGAAATGGTGTCGACATAATTTCAGTTGGTGTCGACACTGCCTAGCTATTTGGGTCGACCCAGTTAAGGTTGGTGTCGACACAAATTTATCGAGAGTCAGGAAAACGATTGGTGTCGACACTGAATAGAATGGAGTCGACACTTTTTCTCGCAGTGCCACTTCAACCCAGTTTTGAGCCAACACAGAACATATTTGTGTCGACACTAAATCATTTTGTGTCGACACATTTTCACATTTAAAGAAGATCAAAATGCTTTGAAATTCAATAAAAGATATGATTAGTATAGCATATAAATCATCAATTTAGGGCACATAACATATCAAGTTCTCTTCTAATATAGCATATTCTTTCTACATTTAAAGGTTTTATGAAAATGTCAGCGAATTGAAAATCTATGCCTATAAATTCAAGTTCAATGTTTTCTTTTTGCACATGATTTCTTATAAAATGATGTCTAATCTCTATGTGATTTGTTCGTGAGTGTTGTATAGAATTTTTTGATATATTGATTGCACTAGTGTTATCACATTTTATTGGAATATGATCTAAGTGAAAATCATAGTTCTGTAATTGTTGTTTCATCCAAAGAATTTGTGCACAACAACTTCCAGCTGCAATATACTCAGTCTCGGCTGTTGACAAGGCTACTGAGTTTTTCTTCTTGCTAAACCAAGAGATTATAGAGTGTCATAGGAATTGATAAGTACCACTTGTGCTTTTCTTATCTACTTTATATCCGACAAAATCAGCATCCGAATAGCCAAATAATTCAAAGACTATTCCTCTATGATAGAATAATCCTAAGTTTTGTGTTCCTAAGAAGTATCTAAGTATGAGCTTAACATCGGTCACATGTGATTCCTTAGGATTAGATTAAAATCTAGCACACATGTATACACTGAATATAATATCAGGCCTACTAGCAGTCAAATATAAGAGGGATCCAATCATACCTCTATAGCGCTTTTCATCTACTGCTATGCCATCTTCATCTTTGTCAAGTTTTGTTGTAGGACACATTGGAGTTCTCATAGGTTTTGCCTTGAGCATATCAAACCTCTTCAATATGTCACTTGTGTATTTGGCTTGATTGATGTAGATTCTTTCTTGAGATTGCTTGATTTGAAGTCCTAGAAAATAGTTGAGCTCACCCATTATGCTCATCTCGAATTCTCCCTGCATACACTTGGCAAAGTCCTTACAAAGAGATTCGTTAGTTGCACCAAAAATTATATCATCTACATATATTTATACAGCTAGCATGCCACTTCCTTGAGACTTGATGAAAATAGTCGTATCAATTTTTTCTTTAGAAAACTCATTTTCAATTAGAAATTTGCTTAGCCTTTCATACCAAGCTCTATGTGCTTGCTTTAAACTATAGAGAGTTTTGGTAAGTTTGTAAACATAGTTTGAAAAATCTAGATTTTTAAAGCCAGTAGGTTATTTCACATAAATTTTCTCTGAGATAAAACCATTTAATAAGGCACTCTTGACATCCATTTGATAAAGTTTGAAAATTTTAAAGCATGCAAAAGGAAGTAACATCCTAATGGCTTCAAGTCTAGCCACATGAGCAAAAATCTTCTCAAAATCGATGTCTTTTTCTTGATTGTAACCTTGGGCTACCAATCGAGTTTTGTTCCTAAGAACTACACAATTTTCATCTATTTTGTTTCTAAAAATCTATTTTGTACCAATAATGAAGTGTTCTTTAGGTCTTGGGACTAAAGTCTAAACTTTATTTTCTTTCAAATTGGTTTAACTCTTCTTGCATAGTCAAGATCCAAAATTTATCGTTTTTGACTTCCTCAAAATAATTTGGTTCAGTCTGAGAAAGAAATGCTAAATTACCACAAACATTATGTAGAGAGGAACGAGTTTTGATACCTTGAGATGGATCACCAATGATTAGATCTTTTAGGTGACCATGAGCATACCTCCACTCTTTTGGCAAATTAGAATTTTTTGCATTTTTAGATTCTACAATCTGTTGGACTGCATTATGCTATGAATTTGAAGCTTCCTATTCATTTGGCTCTTCCTTATCTTTGATGAAGATATCTTCGACACCTTTTTCTAAATCTAAAAGGTTATCTTCACAAAAATCTTTTGAAGAACCAAGGTTAGCTTCATCAAAAATAACATGTATAGACTCTTCAACAACTAGGGTCCTTTTGTTGAAAACTCTATACGCTTTGCTAGACATAGAATATCTTAGAAAAATATATTCATCAGATTTTGTATCGAACTTGCCCAAAAATTCTTTATTGTTGTTTAAAACAAAACATTTGCACCCAAATGCGCGAAAATAGCTGATGTTAGGTTTTATTCTATTCCATAGCTCATATGAGATTTTCTTGAGAGATGCTCTTATCATAACTCTGTTTATGATAAAACAAGTTGTGTTCACAGCCTCGGTCCAAAAGTATCGTGGTAGATTATTTTCACAGAGCATGGTTCTGGCCATTTCTTCCAATGTCCTATTTTTCCTTTCAATAACTCCATTTTATTGAAAGGTTCTAGGAGCGAAGAAGTTATAGTTAATACAATTTTCATCACAAAAATTTTCAAAGTCTTTGTTTTTAAATTCTCTACCATGATCACTTCGGATACTTGTGATTTGAAAATATTTTTTATTTTAAACTCTCCGAGACAGTTTTGAAAAAGAGACAAATGCTTCATCCTTATGAGCTAAGAATAGCACCCAAGTGTATCTAGTGAAATCATCAACAATAACAAAGGCATATCTCTT
>JAOTRH010220350.1:0-10554 GCA_034768845.1 Heliamphora exappendiculata
TATATATTCATTTTATTGTATTTAAATAATTAATATATTATTATATTATTACTGTAACTTATTCAAATTTATTTTATCCCGTGCATAGCACAGGTCGAAGCTTGTATATATTAAATAAAAGGGAGTTTTCACAAGGAGATATCATACAATTTGTAAGGACCCGGTCCTTTGTTATTTTCTAGCATTAATAAAAACGAGTATGTTACGTTCGGTGAAAATAGTTAAATGCGTAGTTCATGCATAATAATTGAAACTTGAGCCTATATATGTTTGTCAACGATGGTTAAATGTGGAGTAATAATGCATGAGAACTTTGGTGTGAGGTGTTTGGCTTATGTTTAGTTTAGTTTTAGCATTTTTGGTTGAGGTTTTTTGTAACACCCCGACCCTTCACATAGTAATAATATTGTCTACTTTGGGAAAAGTCCTCACGATTCTATTTTTCTCAGATGGTCATCCATCATTGCATTGCTCCCCGCTCAAGCACGCTTAACTACAAAATTCTGCAAAAATTTCTACCACTTTCGAAAAGGCTTCGTTGAATGTAAAGGTCCAAATTTTTTTTTATAACTCAGGAACTTCCTCTCCAATTCCAATAAACTATTGTGATACTATTATGATATCCTAGTATCCCACTTAAGATGTCCTGGTAACCCACATTGAAAAGAAAGAGAGAGTTCCTGAGTTGTAAAAAAAAATCTTGGACCTTTATATTCAACGAGGTCTTTTCTCAAGTGGTAGAAATCTTACCAAAATTTTGCAGTTAAGCGTGCTTAAGCGGAAGCAATGCAATGATGGGTGATCCATTGGAAAGAATAAAATCGTAAAGATTTTTGCCCAAAGCGGACAATATCGTTGCTATGTAAAGGGTTGTGGTGTTACATTTCTGCCCAGTGTGACCGCTAGAGTGGAGGGTATATCACTCGAGCGGACAGATGGGAGAGAGTTTGGGGAGTTGGGACCGCTTGAGTGATGGAGGGTCCGCTCGAACGGACTATCGGCGAGCAAACTTTAGAAGTCGCATTTTGACTATTTTTCTCTCATTCCTTTCATTTCTCTCTCTTTAGAATAGAATAGAAGTGAGAGCAAGGGTTTCGGGGATTGTTGGAGCCTTCTTGGCTTCTCTGGGTGAGATCTCTCGCGTCCATCTTGGTTGTTTACCCGTTAAAAACTTGAGCTAGACATTGGAAGCTTCATTCTTGCATTTCGGTTGAAAATTCTCGCGATTAGAGGTTGTTTGGACTTTTTTCTGGTGGATCTAGGATTCCAAAGGTAAGATATATGACTATTCTTGAATATTTGTATGATATGCATCGTATTTTTGATTTTATAAGCTTGAAATCATGAAAATGGTGTTTTCGAAATCCCATGTTAGGGTTTGACGTTAATGAAGGCTAAATCTTAGATCTATGGATGATTTAACACAATTCTATTTTTACGATGTCGTTGGTTACGATTGAAATTGAAAGTAATGGGTTAAATCATAAAATTTGGGGGTTTGGGATTTAAAGGACCCGTATGTTGAAATTGATGTGATTATTGAACTACTGGGGTTATAATAACCTATTGCACGTGTATATTCCATGAGTTTATATGATACATAAACTTGTGGTAGTTGAGCTTGAATCGTCGTAGTATGGGTTTTGCGAGAGGAATCATTTGGATTGGACTCGTGCATGTGAAATGTGACTTGATAATTTAAATGGACTGATTTAGGATCCAAGGATCGTTTAAGTTTGGGCATGAGTTTCTTTATGGTGAAAGATCGAAAAACTACGCAGATTGAATTTTCTGCCCACCGGCTAGCAACCGAGAAAGGACGTTAGTCGTTGCGGTGTATAGAATGAACCGTTACTTCATAGACCTCACGTAGCTTGGTTGGTAGTAACACGATGTGGGTTTATGCGCTCGTTCGGCGTCGGTTCCTATGTTTTAAACCACGAGTTTGTAGAATATGACAAGATATTGATAACGAGTGCGCGCGTGTGTGTTGAGATGGATTGTGCCCTTGGAAAAAATGAAATGGGATGATGAACTTTAATTGGATAGAAGGGTTAATTTATGGAATATTAGAAGACTTGGAGTTAATCGGGAAGTGATGGGATTATGGGTTAAAATAGTTGGTATGATTAAAAAAAATTGTTTGAAAACTCGGTTAAATGTTGAGAAATTTGATTTCGTGCAAATGGTTTGGTTTTGGGTAAACTCATATGTTGCATCTCGCATAACCATCTTCACGTGTCATGCATATATTCATCGTTAGTTTTTTTCCTACGAGTTTTGGCTCATGTTGTTTAATAACATTTCAGGTGATAGCGGAAAGAAAGTTTTGGAGTAGGAGGATGTTCGCTGGACCCTTTTGAGTAACTTATAGAATTATACTTGCTTTGATAATATATTTCTGAGAAATGAAAGTAAAAATGTAATTCTTGTTTTCTTTTGGAATACTTGGATTATTGTATTTTGGGTTAGAACACCCGTGTTGTAAGGCCTTTAGGCCGTATATTCATGTTATGCATGCATGTGAAGACGTTTCATTCGTTTGATGAATCAAAAGTTTTAATCTTTAAATGATATATCTCGATATTGAAGTTTGATTTCGAATTCTTGGGTTGAAAGATGATTGTTTTATTCTTAAATGTATGTTCATTTCTCAAGTTTGCCTATCAAAAATTATGTTCAAAGGGATGAAAAAAATGTGTGATTTTCCAAAATTTAGAAAGAATTTTCAGACTTTGAGCAGTGAATTCTCGGGTACCCCACCGCTCGAGCGGTGAGGAGTCCACTCGAGCAAATTTTGCTGGGTGGCGTTTTCTTGAAAATTATTTCAAAAAGGGTTTTTTTTCTTAAATGTTTTTGGATTATCCTTCAGGATATAAATTGACTGTTTTCACGAGTTATTTACTAAAAAGAAAAGAGATTGGTTTCCTTTATTCGAGTATCTTCCTAAATTTTATTCAGATTTTACTATTTCGAAATCGAGGCATTACACAACTAATCACAAAATTTAGATCTTGACGATTCATTTGCACTGGCATTCACAAACACTTACTAATTTTAATACAAATTGATGGCCAACATAATTTTTTTTTGTGAATTTTATAATTAGTTGTCTGTGTACAAAGTATTTTTTTTAAAAATATTTTTTTTTTCATAGTGAACGTCCATTATTTTTTTTTCTCATTTTTTAAACGTACACCTTTTTAAAATTTCATTTTCATTTATTTTTTCTAATAATATTATGGCCCCGTTTGGACAAGTTGCTTATTTGTTTATTTAGCTTATTCGGTCTTCAATAAGCAAACCAGTTTGGACAAATATATAAGCAAGTTTTACCTAGTAGAAATTTGCTAATTTGCTTATCTCCAGCTAAACTCTCCTTTACTTGTAAAAAGATCAAATTGCTCTAAAAATAATTAAATTGATGTGCTAGGATTGGTAAGTAATACGGCATTAATGTAATTTTACAAATATAAGTCAATAAGTCAATAAGTAAGTTTTTTCTCAAATGAATACATTTTACATTTAAGCCATTTAAAAGTCAATTATTTGAAATGTATTTACTCATTTATATTTATACTTATTTCATAATAAACAAGTAAGTAATTTTCCCAAACGGAGCCTACATTTGTATATCTTTCGCCGGCGGGCCTTGTTGGGAGACAATCCAACGCCAAAATATATATATGCTCGGTGATTCAGAAAATACATCTTTATTAACTTTCAACAATTACAATAATATGAAATTACAAGAAAATAAAATAATAGGAATAGAATTTGCAAACCGAGTCCTGCAATCGCAGTTTCCTTAAGAATGATTCACCGCCTACCGAGGTTGTTGTAGGTTTTCCACCGGCGTCACTTTCCCAGGATAAAATGGCTATACGATCGTTGGAACACCACAAAGGATCGGCTACGAACGTACTCCGTCTATCTTTCTCTTTCTTACAGCTTGTACTATAATCTGAGTTATATCTCTCATTTCTTACATCTACTGTCTTCTTCATTTTTCTCTATATTCTCTGCTTCTCCGTCTCTCTTCCTCTCTGAATGAGATGGCAGTATATATAGACCTTCTATCATGGAGGGGGGTTACAGGAAAATCAATAACCATGAATGGTATTGATTTTCAGGATTCAATTGCCAATTGAATGGTCAATTCAATTGGAATTGAATTCTGCTATTGAATTCTGAAATTCAATGACCAATGAATTCACAGATTCCAACAGGCCATCATCTGGTCCTACTTGGCTTCGAAAAGTAAAGAAAAGGTAAAAGTAGTTATGGATGTGGGCAGCTTAAATTGAATGGTTGTTTGGATGGGTAGGTAATATGAAAAAATTAATTAGGTGAGGTTTGAAATATTAGCTTGTGTTTGGTTTAGTTTTTTTTATTTTAAGTTTTTAAATTTTTTGAATTTTTTTTATAGAAAAAGTAGATATGAAAGGACATGAAAAAATATGAAAAAATTAATTAATTACAATGGGAGACCAAATAAATGAGCTTTTTAAAAAATTTGTAAATAAAAAATCTTCAAAAAAAAAAAGTCCAGAAGAGGCTAATGACATATCCTTGGTTTATGATAAATTTTTATATATAATACTATGATGATTAAATTAATTTATTAAATTATTTCACTAATTAATATGAAACCATTATAAATATTTATGTAATAGATTCTATATGAATTTTTTTTTAAGTCATGAGACCTAAATACAGTGTAAATTTGATATAAAGTCAAATAAGAATGTGCATCCAATATAAGATAACTCTTTAAAGAAAGATAAAAAAGTCTCAAAAAAAAAAAAAAAAAAAAAAGGAGAGAAATCCCTTGGGAACCAAAACTTTACTGAGGGAGTCATTACTAAACCATACCAATAAAACAAGTGACAAAAATGAGTATCATGACCTTCACAATATCTTTTTTCTTATATAAACAACCAAAATGGTAGTGTAGACTTTATCTAATTTTCTTAAAAAAAATTTCACGAAATTTCAAAAGTGGTCATTTAGTCACAACTTTGACATTATTTACATTAATCTGTTTGCGTTGATCTGATAAATGAATAGATCTAAAAGTGTTACTATGTAAGATTAGAGTAATAAAAAATATATGATAAAAAGATAAAAAAAAAAAGAGCAAAAGAGAAAAAAAAGGAGATGTCATGAGAGATAAGAAAGTAGAATGAAAGAAAGAAGAGAAGAGAGAGGTTAATGTCACCATCTCCCTGTTGAAAAATCTTGAATGGAGGGAGAAGAGGAAAAAATTGGTTACAACTACCGAATTCTTCTTATATTTAATAATTGTGATTGTGACACATTATTTAATAAATTAATTTAATAAATACATTTATATTCAAGTGAATATAACATAATCACTTAAACCCATTCTAATCATTTAAATCCCTAATTATCCAATTGAAGTAGCAAAAAGTTTGTACTATTATATAAAACAAAACATTATTTGTTATTTAAACTCTAAAATGCCAACTAGAATTTTTTAGAATTTTGAATATTTATATATATTAAATAATTATGTGTCACAATTTTATTGGACCAATTTATGTTTATATCTATATTATAATATAAAACAAAATATTGTTAGTTTTTTTAAGGCTTATTCTAAATTTTTTAGATTTTATAATTTTAAAAAATTCAATAATTATGTGTTACGATTTGATTGGTTCAAATTATTATTTTACAAATTTTGATATTTATCTTGATATAGTCTTATACTAATAAAGCTTCAAAATTGTTTTGATTTAATCTTATAATGATCAATTTTTAATTTTATTCCTAATAAATTATGTATTACAATTTGATTGACCCAATTATTATTCTTTCAAATCTTGATATTCATATTTGAAAAAACTCTATTGGTAGACTGATTTGCACTAATTCATTTTCTTAAATATGCTAAATGCCGCAAATAAAGCTAAACCAATCAATTACATAAGCAGTAAAGTAAAGCAATCACAATCACACACGAGACGACGATTTTTACGTGAAAAATTCAAAATCGAGTAAAAATTACGAGACCACTCCGGATCTAAAAAATTAAACACTATATCAAACATTGGTTATAAAGAAATTTTACAACTCCGACGTTGCACCAACAACCAATGATAGTAAGCCGTAATAAAAAAAATGATAGTAAGCTATTTTTGCTGAATTCACGTGCACCAACTTTTGTGCTTAACTACCGCTGGAACCAACCGCCGAATCTTAATGCTGACGGAATCTTCCACCAGACTTCAACACTTGATAATCCTCTCAAGCGACCCCACGAATAAGAATAAATCGTTGAATGTTTGAATCATTAATGATTGACTTGATTGTGCGAAAGTTAAAAAATCATCAAGTTGTTGTAGACACACTTGCGAGTATGATGAATAACTTCAAAAGCTCTCTGTGACGACTAGATTTTTTTAATATCAAAAGAGGTACCCAATATAAAATCCTAGCTATCTCATTTATAGGAGCTTGCCAAAATCCTAACTATTGTTGCACGTAAAAACTGTCTCGTCGAGGACCGCTCGAGCGGTAAGGCCTATACTGCAGTTTCTTGTTTGAGAGTATTAGATAACGTGAGGTAATGGACCACTCAAGCGGTTTGTTGGGCGATTTGACATTGCGGGCTATTTTTTGATATTTCTTATTTCTTTTGTGTGGCCCTACAATATTAAAATCAAAACTCGAACAAGACAAATGTCAAAATATTAATGAATAAAATAAATAATTTAAATAATTATTTGTCACAGATTTGTCAAACTAAAAACGAATAAGACCGAGATCAAAATTTGCAACAATCTTGACGTAAACTTATTTTAACAAATTTTAAAGTTTATCATGATATAGTTTTATCAAAAATAATTTTAAAATTTATATTAATCTAATCTTATCTTAATAAATTTTAAATTTAGTCTTAATGACTTTAATTACAACCCTTTCAAACTTCTATTAAAATTTATCATGATATAATCTTATCCTAATAAATTTTAAAAATTTGTACCTAATAACTCAACTTTATCTTAATATTGTTCATTTCAAACTTTAAAATTAATCTTAAGAAATTTTGAAGTTTTAAATTCCCACCACCTCTTTCCTCATCCAATTTGAAATTCAAAACTACATACATCTGAAATTCAAAACTAAAAAAGTTCAATCATAAATTTGAAGATTTGAAAAATTCAAATATTTTCAAAACTCTTTTTTCTTATTTTTCAAAAACCCACAATCTCTCATTTTCTTTTCAAAGCCCATCATTTCACAATCTATATCCTTGTAACCATTAACTATCATTTCTATGTTAGAAGACAACATTTTGAAACCTTTCCATTAGCATAGTTTCACCTATCGTTGGCTCGATTAGCAAATGTTCTTAAGTAAGCATAATATTTAAATGACCAATTACACACAACAAGCGTATTTATTGTTTGGCTCCCTCTCATTTGAGAAATAGCATTTAGTTCAAAAATAAATTTTCATGTACTCAAAAGAGAATTTACAGCAATAAAATCTTAAAATCAGATAAAATCGATAATATTTGACGATTTTAATTGCTATGCTTTCATTTTTAAGCTAATTTTTGATTCATTGTTAAGTTTATTTCAATTGACATGCTTTCATTATTAGAATTTAGAAAATATATTTTTAGTTAGATTACTTGATTTTTTTGATGTGTCACCTTAGTGAGTTGACACTTCTATCACTTTCAATAACAATTTGTTTATAATGTTTCAGACTAACTAAGATTTTATTGATTTTTTTTGATCATATATAACCAATTAGCTAAATGTTTAGTCATTTTATGCTCTAACTATTTATCCAATTAATATCATAATCGTAATTAAAATGACAATATCAAGATGGTTTTGCTTTATTATTTTCTATATCCATCATTTCAAAAAATTTCATACCTAAATTACGTACATTGAGCGAATATTTAACGAATACGAATTTATCAGACACAAGCTATCATGATATTTATAGTTAATTTGAATAAATGTTTTATGTTATTATTTATTTATAACATAATTTAGCCAATAAAAAATACAATTGGACACAATAAAATTTTATGTTACTTAATTTTATAATCGACCGTGCATAACACGAGCTATTTGCTAGTAGTTAGAAAACAAAATAGATGACAGACTTTAAAAAAAAACTAAATATTTAAATTTTCTTTATAATAATATAGATTACGAATAATTATAGGTGTATAGTCATGACACACATAACCAGTCACAATTTTTTTTACTAGACTATAAGTTCTACACTATGGTACACATAACCAATCATAACTCTCTCACACAACTGTGTATACAGTGTGGGACCTATAGTCTTGTAAGAAAGTTGTGGTTGGTTCTTGTGCTATGACTGTGTACATAGCACAACTCATAAATTAGTTTAACTTGACTCATCATTGACTCAATTAACTTTTGTTCATTCATCATTATATATATATTTATTGGGTTATTCATTTAGGTAAAAATAATAATTAATTAAATACATATGGTTATGCAATTAAATTACAACTGCTAATCAAAATAAATGAATGATTATAAGTATAATTAAAAAAAATATAGTTAAACAAATATAATCAGCTTGATTTTTATATGAGTAAAAATCGTTAACAAATTTTAAATAATAAATAAATTTAATCATAAAAATATATTTAAAAGACAAACCTCTATTGAAGCACACCATGCTAATGTGCCTTCAAACACAAGATCAATATCATGATAAAAAATATAAAACAAAAAATAATACATGCAAATATGCCTACAAACATAAGATTTACATAATTTATTTAGAATTAGAACTATGCCCATAAAATTATAACAATTTAATATATAAGAAAAATAATAGGATATAAAAGTACAAAACCCTACACCCTAACTCCAGCCTATCAGCTCAATCTTGAGCTCCATTAACTAAGTTTTACCAAAAAAAAAAAGAAATCTATTAAAAACCATAACACTTTTAAAATAGATTGAATTATAAATCAAACTCCAAAAAATTAATTAAACTCAACACCCCTAACAGTCAATCCCTAGTTACACTTATAATACTTGTTAGTGAAGTTGAGATTATACAAGAGGATCTTACTAGGGAAAATTATTAAATACTTTTATAATTTCACGTGATATCGTTTAAGTGGTATTTTTAATAAATAAAAATTATAATATGTACTAAGTGAATTTTTTTATCTCTTATTTACCTATCAAAGGTGTGATCACATTGTTTTATGTAAAGTATTTTTTATTATTACATAATTAAATAAAAATGCTATGTAAAAAATCTTACATAATGCTTCAAATCTGCTGAATAATTATTCCGAGTTTAATTTAGTGTTCGTTTGGCAATTTGGATTTAAACTGATTTTTTGATTTTAAGACACTTTAAGTTAAAAAATCAAAAATTTATTTGGTTAAAAAATTAGTAATTTTTAAATTATTAAAAAAGTCAAATAAACCGAATGTAAAATTTCAAGATTACTCTCCAACTTAATATGGTTTTTCCAAACAAAAAATTTAAAAAATTAAAAAATCATAGGATAAAATAAAAAATTGTTATCAAAAAAATAAAAAAGTCAATAGAATAAAAATTGAGGATTAAAAAATGAAACTTTTTACCATTTAAAATTTTAAGTTAAAAAATTAAAAAGTTCAAAAAGCTGACTTTAAGTCATTTTGCCAATAGAGGGCTTAATAAGTTAATGGAGAGCAGGTGTCATAAGGACAAGAGGGAAAGGCCAGAAGTTAATAACTGTCATTTGACATCCTTCCCCTAGAGCAGACCTGCCAATGGAGTTATTGAAATATTTATTAGGAATTGGCATTTCACTACGTGGAATGTGCATTTAAAATAGTTTATTTTATCATTTTTAAGGGTTCGTTTGGTTAATTTTTTTTATAATGTAATTAATATATTTAGATTATTAGTATTTAAAGTATTAATTATAAATTAAATTATTAGTATAAATTTTTTGACTAAAAGATAGTTAATTAATAATAAAATAATCTAAACATATATAATACATTATTTATTTGATACAATTTTAACAAAATTAATTTTTCTCATTTACAAAAATGCACATTTAATCTCCATACAAACAAACTCACCTCCTCTCTGGAATTGAGATAGGTATATATGAGACTATTTTTAAATAATTTTACATAATTTTACTTTTTTTTTATTCAACCAACAAACATGGCCTACATGTCTAGATTATTATGTAGAAAATTAAATTAATTAAATATCATTAATTCTACAAATAAAATTATATTTATCCTGAAAAAAACCAACTCTACTATCCACTTACCATTCATTTTCTAAGACTATATAATTTGTTCATATATTTATTGATATTTGATAAAATAAAAATAATTTATATATTAATAATAATAAATTAAATGAATAATTTACATTATCAAAATAAGAATACCTAAAGAGGCCAATATAATCCAAATACACACCAACCCTTTAAATATCTTCAAACAAGTAATTAAGGGGTTGAGCTTCTCTATGGACTTTAGTCAATAGTATATA
>JAOTRH010220371.1:0-10553 GCA_034768845.1 Heliamphora exappendiculata
TTAAAATATTTCTTGTTTAACTATAATAAAATAAACAAAAAGCTTCCTTATTTAATTTTGCGAAAGAAATTAATTACCTGGGTTTTAATTAAAAAATTTTAATTAATTTTGACACAAAAATTAAATAAATAATTATCTATTTATTTTTTCGTTTTAAAAATTGCTAGAATTATTCATTTTATAAAATTGTTTTTCCTGATATACTTTCGATAATTAAAATCATGCATAAAAAAATAAAATATAATAAAAAATCATCCAGGAAATTAAATAAAACAAATAAATAATTAATTAAATAACGACAAAATAAATAAAATTAATCGTTACAATCCGATCCGTCTGTTTAATCTTTTAATCCGATGGTCTCGAATTAAAGATTAATCGCATAGGATTTTGGAACCCTAAACAAGCTGTCAAAGACCCGAATATTTTTCTCAGCCTCCGGACCACCGCTAGAACGCCGAAAAAGATGAAAAAAACCCAGCCAAACTGCCCCTGAATAGGCTGAAATTCTGCTGCCTTTGGCAGCCCTGCGCCGCCATGTTTCAGCCGCTGTTTGACTGCCTTGCCACCATTGTCGAACCCCCAAAAAATTATGGGAGGTAGAGAATATCGAGGTCTTGATCTCTAAAAAAAATTACGTCAAAATACGACGTTGAAGTGGCCCAAAAAAATCTTCAAATGACCAAAATTCTGCTGCGCTGCCACTATGCGTACCAAACTTTGAAGCAGTTTTTGACCTCTTTTACGCCGTCGTCAAACCGCAACCGAACCACCATCGGATAGCTAACGGACAACCTTTATTTTAGCAAAAAATCGCGTAAAAAAGGATTACCGAAAGTCCCAAAAATGAGCCCCAAAGTTTGCGCCCTACTGTTGCCTGTTGCTGCTGCCACCGCCTCTTTCATCTATTTTCGTCTCGTTTTCGATCCCCGTTTTTCGTGACAAGATTACATCAAAGATCCAGAAAAATAGAATAAAATAATATATTACATCGCCAAAATTCTATACCCCGCGTAGGAAGTATATAATTGATCTAATCTCGAAACAAAAACCATCAAGATATACGATAACGATAATGATACAATTAAAACATTCATTCATTCAATCATATAACCGGATCGTAAGGACTTATAGCTGCAAAACCGAGGCTAGCCCAATAGTTTTTCATGAAAAATGCAGCTGTGACTCTGATACCATTGTTGGAGAGAGAGCCGCGCAACAGAAAAAAAGAAAATTGATTTTTTTGAATCGACGCTGTGACCGTAAAAACGACGTATGCGGTTTTCATGAAACACGATAACTATACAGATTTTAATAGTTTAATACTTTTATGAAACTTTTCGATAAGTTTCTAAAAATCCCGAATACGTTGAAGACGACCTTGCAACCATCTCCCGTATGACCCGGACGCACTACGATGATCACGATGTGTGGGCACCGATTTCGATCGAAGTGTTCTTCCTACCTTGGTTTCTTCTCACACAATGATATCCAAAAAAAATAAAAATATTTACCAAAGAGGAGAGGAGACCGACGGCTATCATAGTGTATTAGGGTTGGATGTTGATTAATTAGCCTCCTTTGATATACAAGAATATATCAAATATATATTAAGTATATATCATCTTTTCTAAAAGGATATGAACAGATATACTTAACATAAATAATTAATCCCATCATCTCCTAGGGCCGGCCACCTAGGGAGTAATCCCTAGGTGTGCCAAATACTAATATCGCCTCTCATTAATTTAATTTAATTTTTGAATGTCCCCGGCGACAAAATCGGCATTCTAATTAAATTAAATAATTACCGAAATCAACAAGAAAAATATCCATACTTATAATGGGTTACGTGAGGGATCACGAGAAAGTATAGGACTCGAGCTAACCGTACGAGAAAATCGAATATCCCTAACTCTATTCCTGAGTTAGATCATTTTCCATACGAACCAGAACTTATTCCACTAAAGGTCTTGACTGAACTCTCGGTCCGAACTCAAATTATGTCTTGAGTCTCCAATTATCAAATGCACTGAATTCTCCCCAGGTTTAAGATATGTATTCCCGATAAATAAATTAGGTTACTGAAAACCCGATTTAATTATCTTCTTCTCATCGCAACCGCACCGCTTAACCTTTTAATATGCTGGATCCGAAGATCCACTATACAGGTTTAGCATAATCAAACCTAAAACCTATAAGAAAAGCACACGATGGGGGACTCCTCAACCTAAATCGGACGTGGTTTTCGTCAGCTGATTATTAATTATCGGACAAATAATGTCAGTACCTAACTCATCGGTATTGTTGATCTCATGGAGGAAATCTCAACCATTGACAGCTCAAAGTACTGTACATTATCATAACACAATTAATCAATCACTTCGGGATTAAGGGTTCATGTAATACATGATAATACAGGATGTGGATCAATTCATATAGTCAGTATAGAATCAATCATCCCGTTTATCCCACTCAATACACTCCCAAGTGTACTAACACATCGAGCTCAAACATCGAATTTTTAAAATCTGAATTCGATCCGTTCGAGCTAGCCAAGATCAGCTACTATAACGATGTACTACAATTGTACCAATGAAATGTCTGGGTGCATTACGATTGTGAGCTTACCTATATAATCTGTCAGAACCTTTGACCCGATCTTCTGTGCAGCACGCACCGAGTCAAATACTAATAGAATATACGGACTATGCATTTATACATCAAAAATGTAAATATGAAACCATAAATGCAAAATCATCTCAAATTTTTCTCATTAATATGCCAGGGATCCAGAATAAAATACATAAAAAGTATATGCATAACCTAATCAGGATTTAACTGCATAAAACTACGTACTATCACTAAGTATCACAAACCACATCACATGCTACACACATGACTCACACAACACTTGTTACATGCACCACATGCATCCGTTACTCATATCCCACATATCCATGCCTATAAAACTCTGGATCTTAAAGCATAAACCGCATTGCAAATAACGCCATTGAAAACCATGTAAATCACATTATATAATCCATGCATGAATAAACTAGAGTTATAAATGCACAAAGTCATATATAACTTCACATCATGACGCTACCCGTCAAACAACCCAACATCCACTCACATGGACAGCCAACGTCCCACAGAACCAAAATATAACCCAAAGGCCAACATCGCTCAAGCGATCCCCAACCGACATAGCACACAGCCACAACCCCGCTCGAGCGCTCGAGCGGTCCCCTATCGACGTACATCTCTACTACTCCACCGCTCGAGCACTCAACCACCGTTCAAGCGGTCACCAACTGACCCAATACCCTGCCACCAGCCTTCTCGAGCGCACAACAACTGCTCGAGTGGTCAACACTGGGATGAAACCTAAACCAAGAAATAAAACCAAACCCCCATACGCAACGATGCACTAACCACCACAAACACAATCGTGCACCAAAAACTCGCATCTAACCATGCATGTCAAACACCCAACACAGACCCACGATGCCCACACGCACCCAACACAAACAACAAACCTACAGAACACGACCTAACCAAAGGCGAACATAAACCTCCCGTAAAATGATTCTCACCAGAACCCCATCTCTAGAAAGAACACCATATCTGGAAAGAACACCAAGCCCAACACATCCCGTACCCAACGATGCATCAATCACCATGCACTCAACCATGCACCAACACCCCGCATGAAATGACCAACACCCTCTCCATGACTTCAATTGACAGGACCCCATAATCCAATCAACTAAAAATCACTAGAGGAGAGCAGTCAATCGAGCCCCATAACCCAATCGACCGAGAGGTCACCACGAGACCAACAAACCACCAAAACTCCCTAAGAAATAAGAAACTTGGTAAAAAGGGCCAACACAGACGAAAATAAGCTTTTCCCAAACATTCGGCCAAAATGGGTGAAAAATAGTTTGAAAATCTTGACATACCTCTACTCTTTTGACCATAACTGTTTCTACAAAAAGAATCTTAAGGTGAGAGAGGTGTCATCGAAAAGAGAACTTTTGGGGCTTCAATTTGAATACAAGAACGACCCAAGTCCGAGTTCGATCGAGGGAGATAACATCAAAACAAAACGGGCATGCGCAGCCAGTCTGCTCGAGCGAACATCGGGCACTCGAGCGAGCTACCACCCGAGAAAAACCCAGATTGTCTGTTCTTGAGTGTTCTTGGCCCCTAAACTCTCAAACACTCACAAACCACCATCTCAACCACAAATCTAAGCCTTCAACACTTTCTCGACACCCTCAGACGTGCCCAAACCCGAAACTATCACAAAATTTCGAAAGAAAAAACTCAAAACCCGATTCCATCCACCGAAATCGACATAAATCTGATTTTTTACCCAAAAATCTAACTTTTACAGAAATTCAGATCTACAGCTATCGACCGGTAAAAATACACCCAATTACACGTACTACCCTTATAAAACATACAGGTCTAGAATCCTACCTCAGTGAGTTAAAAACTTGATGCCTCGATTCCCGTGCAAAATCGAGCTTTGCAAGAATTAAATTCTGACCGGATGGTTGCGTAGCCCTCGATGCCGATACAAAGAATCCACAGTCTGATCATCAGAAATCGAGCCCCGGGCTCTCGAGAACATAGAGAGAAGGAAGAGAGAAAAATGAAGAAACTTAGGAGTTAAATTTTGAAAATGTCTTTTGAAAATATATAACTTCAGATATTTATAGGCCTCTAAAATATCTTTTTTTTTAAATTTTTTAAATTTGCATCGTAACACCCTACAGCCCAAAGAACCTTCCCCGCATGTATCTCTACCCTTGAACATGCATCAAAATCATTAAAACATGCTCAAACGAAAACACGTAACGCGCGTTCGAAAATGCCGAAAAAAGAAAACGGATCAGGGTTTCACAACTCTACCCCCCTTAAAGGAATTTTGCCCCTGAAATTTAACTCAAGGTCAAAACAACAAATCGCCGATCGCAATTGACACAGGCATACGAGATGGTTAGCCAAACTATTCCTAGGAAATAGTCAAACAAGGTCAGGTATTCTAAACAATGGCCAACTATCTCAAAGACACGGGATCTATAACCCATCCCATCCTCACATCCTCACCAACCGCCGCCTCAACACAGCACACCACCCACGGAGTCCACCACCAACTCCAAACCCTTGGTTACGACCTCACCCTCTCCGCACAAACATCAGGTCTACGAAAGAATATAAGACACAACATATGAACACGAACCACATAAACATGCTAGCACATAAGCACATAGGTTCATGCTAAATAAACCCCACATACTGAGGAGAATCGACAATAATGGCGCGTCAATCTGGATAACCTACTCAGACTCCCTGCTAGAAATCACGTCAGCTAAATATGTTTCTTACTTGGCTCCCATGTTTGTTAATCCAAACACCCATAGGCAGGACTAATCAATTCCACAGTTCAACCCCCATGCTCACATATACACATCATTCACATATCTCACATGCTGACACGAAAAGGTTATCAAAACATCTAAACACATGCAGTCAAGCACACGCAATCAACCTCACACGAGATACACCCTCTTCCCACATCTCATAGGTATTACAACCTAGTGCTCTGATACCAATCTGTCACGCCCCAAACTCTGGGCCACGTGAAACACCTAGAAACAACCAAACAAACACCCAACCTGAGAAAACACTCTCAAAGTAAATCACACATGCATTGTATATAAATGCCAAACGGCATTCATTACAAGGCTCCAACGCCGAGAAAACGTGTTACAACGTATATGTAACAAAACTAGCAAAAAGGAAGACTACACTCTTCCACCTCCTCGAGTACCTTCAGATCAACCAGCATGACCGGTACCTGAAGAAAAATAAATTTCACGTCGTGAGCCAAGGCTCAGCAAAAACTTGACAAGCATGCAGTATAAACAAAACGTGCTAGGAAATCGAAGTGCAAGTTTAGACTCTCTTTCAAGCCTTTAAAACAGTTTTCACATGCAACTAGGAAAGCGAGGATAATAACCATGTTTTGACTCACACACAGGACCCTAGAAAATAGTTTTAAAGGGTTTTTAGATCGCGATTCACACGACTCTTAAAATAATTTGAAAACTGGTCTATCCGTACCAATATACAGTTCATGCAATCCATGTATCTTCTCGGATTTTCACCGATGGACCGTAGCCCCCGTCAAAGCCCCTTTACGGACTTTAACCGAAGGACCTCAGCACTACCATGCACTTTTACGGACTTCAACTAAAGGACCTCAGCCCTACCATTCACCTTTACGGACTTTCACCGAGGGACCGCAGCCCTATCGAATGCACTGTCAGCCAGAGCTAACATTCACAGAACCACATGTTCTACTATCTAATCCCATACAACTATGCATAACCTAATCTGGATTTAACTACATAAAGCCGCGTACTATCACGACGTATCACAAACCATGTCACATGCTACACACGCGACTCACACAACACTTGTAACATGCACCACATGCATCCGTTACTCATATCCCACATATCCATGCCTATAAAACTCCGGGTCTTAAAGCATAAACCACATTACACATAACGCCATCGAAAGCCATGTAAATCACATTACATAATCCACGCATGAATAAACTAGAGTTATAAATGCACATAGCTAAATATAACTTCACGTTATGATGCCACCCGTCAAATAACCCAACATCCACTCATATGGACAGCCAACAACCCACAGAACCAAAATCTAACCTGAAGGCCAACATCGCTCAAGCGTTCCCCAACCAACATAGCACCCAGCCAAAACACCGCTCAAGCGCACAACCACCGCTCGAGCGGTCCCCTACCGACATTCTTCTCTGCTACTCCACCACTTGAGTGCTCAACCACTGCTCGAACGGTCACCAACTGACCCAACACTCTGCCACCAGCCCGCTCGACCGCACAACCACCGCTCGAGCGGTCAACGCTTAGAGGAAATCAAAACCAAGAAACAAAACCAAACCACCATACGCAACGATGCACTAACCACCACAAACACAATCGTGCACCAAAAACTCGCATCTAACCATGCACGTTAAACACCCAACATAGACTCACGACGCCTACACGCGCCCAACACAAACAACAAACCTACAGAACACGACCTAACCAGAGGCCAACATAAACCTCCCACAAAGCGGTTCTCACCATAACCCCATCTCTAGAAAGAACACCGGACCCAACACGTCCCGCACCCAACATTGCATCAATCACCACACACTCAACCGTGCACCAACACCCCGCATGAAATGACCAACACCCTCTCCATGACTTCAATTGACAGGACCCCATAATCCAATCAACTAAAAATTACTAGAGGAGAGCAGTCGATCAAGCTCCATAACCCAATCGACCGAAAGGTCACCACACGACCAACAAACCACCAAAACGCCCTAAGAAACAAGAAACTTGGTAAAAAGGGCCAACACGGACGAAAATAAGCTTTTTCCAAACATTCGGCCAAAAACGGGTGAAAAACGATTTGAAAATCTTGACATACCTCCACTCTTTTGACCATAACTATTTCTACAAAAAGAATTTTAAGGTAAGAGAGGTGTCATTGGAAAGAGGACTTTCGGAACTTCAATTTGAGTACAAGAACGACCAAATTCCCAGTCTGAACAAGGGAGATAACATCAAAACAAAATGGCCCTGCAGAGCGAGTCCGCTTGAGCGAACATCGGGCACTCGAGCGAGCTACCACCCGAGAAAAACCCAGATTTTCTGTTCTTGAGTGTTCTTGGCCCCCAAACTCTCAAACACTCACAAACCACAATCTCAACCACAAATATAAGCCTTTAAACACTTTCTCGATACCCTCGGACGTGCCCAAACCCGAAACTACCACAAAACCTCGAAAGAAAAAACTCAAAATCCGATTCCATCCACCGAAATCGACATAAAATCAGTTTTTAACCCAAAAACCCAACTTTTACAGAAAATCAGATCTACAGCTATCCAACTGGTAAAAATACACCCGATTGCGCGAGGCACCCTTATAAAACATACAGGTCTAGAATCCTACCTCGGTGAGTTAAAAACTCAACGCCTCGATCCACGTGTAAAATCGAGCTTCGTCAGAATCAAAATCTAACCGGATGGTTGCGTTGCCCTCGATGCCGATACCAATAATCCGCAGTCTGGTCGTTGAAAATCGAGCCCCAGGCCCCCGAGAACTTAGAGAGAAGGCAGAGAAAAAAAAAACTTAGAAGTTAAGTTTTGAAAATATCTTTTGAAAATATCTTTTGAAAATATCTAACTCCAGATATTTATAGGCCTCCAAAATATCTTTTTTTGAAAATTTTCAAAATTCGCACCGAAACACCCTTCGGCCCCGAGAACCTGCCCCGTATGTATCTCTACCCTCGAATATGCATGAAAAGCATTAAAACATGCTCAAACGAAAACACGAAACGCGCGTCCGAAAACGCCAAAAAAAGAAAACGGGTCAGGGTCTCACATTTTTTTACAAAACTCCACCTTGATTGCTGCACTCTTTTTTTGACTTTCTGACATACTCTACTTGTCAACCTAGCTATGCCCAAAATGTCTGTGTCTCGTGTCGTCCCTGCTAGATTCTGCCTGTGTGATAGTGCTAACTTCACCTACCACCGTATCTCATACCAATCTGTAGAGACCATCCACTTTCTATCCTTTCATGATTATCATAGCCCCACGGCTAATCTTCATTGCTGCACCTTTTGCTGTGAACTCATAACCTAGAGAATCTAATATTCCCAAAGAAACCAAGTTTTTCTTTAACCCCAGAACAAGCCTAACATTCTCTAAAGTCCTCACAACCCCGTCAAACATCCTGACTTTAATTGTACATATTCCAATTGAATGACACACTGAGTCATTCTCCATTAGAACAGTACTCCCGTTGCAAGACTTATACGAGTCAAACCACTCTTTAACAGGACACATATGGTATGAACATCCTGAATCTAATATTTATGGCTTTAATAGAAAATCAAAATCTGAAGAAATTGAAAGTGCATCTTCGTATACCTCACTATCTGACGATTTTTTAGCAAAACTGACGGATTCTGCAGATGCTTTTTCATTCTTCCTTTCTTTCAGATGTTGCTTCAATTCTTGGCACTGTCTCTTAAAGTGACCAGTTTTGTGGTAATAGAAGCCTTCCACGTTCTGACTTAGAGCGAAATCTCCATTTATTGGAACCCTCGTCACTGGATGTACTTGTTCTACTGTTTGACTCAGACATACCCAACAACAGTCTGTCTGCATCTGATTCATCGTCCCTTTTCATCTTCTTATTGACAAAAGAGCACCAGTGACCTTTTCAAGTTCTAGAGTGTCATTCCCATACATCAAAGTCATCACCAGATGATTATAGAATGTTGGAAGCGATGCCAATAGTAGTATTACCTTATCCTCATCATCAACCTTTACTCCAAACCCGGATAACTGTGTGATGAGCATATTAAACAAATTGAGATGTTCCAAAAGGTTTATACCTTCCCTCATCTGTAGTCCATGTAGTTGCTTCTTCACATACAGCTTATTGGCCAGATTTTTCTTCATGCAGAGACCTTTTAGCTTCTGCCAGATCTCATGCGCTGTCTCCACATCAAGCATGTTGTGAATAACCTAGTCTCCCAGATTCAACCGAATCGAACTTGAGGCCTTGGAAACAATGTTCTCCTAATCGTCATTGGTCACCTTATTTAGCTTCATTGCCTTGTCAAGTAACGCCTTGGAGACCCATTGTTAGATCAGCAGATCCTTCATCCGTCTTTGTCACATGGAGAAGTTATTCTTTTCGGTAAACTTCTCAACTTCACATTTGATCTTCACCATCTCTACTACAGTCTTGTGACCAAGCCTTTAATCTCGCTCTGATACTCGTTCCTAGGATTTAACGTGCATAAATTTTCTACGGAACAAAAATAGGAGCGTATGCTCTGATCTACACAAATTAAATAGAGAACAAGAACACCCACAAGAACACAAGAATTTACGTGGTTCGGCGGACTACTTACCTTCATGGGAAAAAAAAAAAACAATCCACTATATGTTAATATGGAATACGAGATTCACTCTTTCTCTCTCTATACTCTCCACGGGAAAGAAGAAACAATCCACTATATATCAATATGGAATACAAGTTTCACTCTTTCACTCACATAATGTCTATGGACTCAAACTTGATCCTCTTTTTCTCTCTCTATACTCTCCCTAATCTCTAACCTCAGCCTCTCTGAGTGTATAGACGACCTTTCTCAGTTTTATGAAACATAAAACCCTTATATATGCAGTTCCTAGGTTTAAAACAAACCCTAAGAGCAATGAAGCTAAACACTTCCAAAAAGGCAATGTTATCTATTTAGCAAGAAAATAAAAAAAAATAAATTAAAGTATGAACTCATAAAAATTTTTATTTAAATTTTTATTATTTTTTAAATACAATAATACTCTTTATTAATGACTTATTTACTATTATTCATTATGTATAATTATTAATATTTAATATATAGAAAAAAA
>JAOTRH010220382.1:355-10553 GCA_034768845.1 Heliamphora exappendiculata
AATGAATTTGATCACGCGGCCCAGCTTGGCGACGCCGAACAGGGCTTGCATGGCACCCGCCAGCAGCAGGCCGAAGAACGCCAGCGCAATGGCGGCTTGAGGTCCGCCGTGATCGGCCAAGCCCGGTGTTGCGGCAATCGCGCCAACCATGGCCGACATGATCACCGCGCCGGTTGCGCGCGGGCCCGAGATCATGCGCGGCGCGCCGCCCAGCAGCGATGTCACCAGCCCTGCTGCGACTGCGCCGTATAAGCCGGCGATGACGCCGGCCCCCACATAGGCCGCGCCCAGGCTGGCGAAGGTCACCAGACCCAGTGGCACAGCCTCGGCAATCGTGATGACGGCGGCAACCACCGCGCCGGCCATGTCGCCGCGCAGGGCGGCTCCATCGCGGCGCGCTTTGGGCGCAGCAGCCGTCAGATTATTGGGCAAGTCCCCGTCCACGCCGTCCCCATATGACACTTGAGGGACAGCATGGGACGGCGGGCCGTCTTTGCCAAGAAAAAGCGGCAACCCGCCTATGGCTTTAGACGGGGCTTTAGACCGTGGTTTAAAAACCTTTAGGTTTAAAAGCTTGGCGTCAGTGGATCGCGATGATCCTGCCGTGGGCTTTGCGGTCGGCCAGGTCCTGCAAGCCGTCGCGGATGCCGTCGAAGGTGATCTCGCGATCGATCAGCATACGGATCTTGCCTTCGCGGTACAGCTTACCCAGGTCTTCCTGCATCTTCTGCATGACGTCGCGGGCGAAGTTGGGTACCGCGCCGACCACCGACAGGTTCTTCAGCGTGAGGTCCACGGGCGAAATCGCACCCCAGCGGCCGCAGGCGAAACCAATCGGCAGCATGCGGCCTTCGGTTGCCATGCACTGCACGGACTTTTCGAAGATTTCACCGCCGACCGGATCGAACATGATGTCGACGCCGCGGTCGTTGGTGGCCTTCTTCACCTCGGCCACGAAATCATCCTTGGTGTAGTCGATGGCGATGTCGGCACCTTGTTCTTTGCAGATTTTGGCTTTGGCCGGGCCACCGGCGGTGGCGATCACGGTCGCGCCCAAAGCCTTGGCCAGTTGGATCGCGGCGAAACCCGTGCCCCCCGCGCCGCCATGCACCAGCACCGTGTCACCGGCTTTCATCTGCGCGCGGCGCACCAGTCCGGCGTAGGCCGTCTGGAAAGCGATGGTGAAGCCAGCGGCATCCACGTCCTTCATGCCGGCGGGCACGGGGTAAGTGGACTGCTCGTAGGCTTTGCAAGAGTCGGCGAAGGCGCCGGTGCCCATGAAGAACGACGATACGCCCATGATCTTCGTGCCCACGGGCGTCGCGGTATGCGGACCGGCAGCGGTCACGGTGCCGACGAATTCCAAACCGGGCGTGAAGGGACCTTGCGGCGTCAGCGGATAGAGTCCGCGGCACAGCAACACATCGGGGAACGCCAACGTGCTGGCGATGACCTTCACCGCCAATTCGCCCGGCCCCGGCGGATCCAGGGTCCGCTCGCCCAGTTTCATCACCGCTTTCGGATCGCCTTTTTCGCTCACTACCCACGCGCGCATTGCCCTATCTCCCCTTAGGTCTCGTTCGGTACGCCGAAGTAATCCTGGTACTTTTTGTAAACCGCGCGCTCGTGCTTCATCTGCGGCGAGTTAACGTCGAGCTTGTCGTATTTCGCGGTGTTGCCCATTGTGCCTTTGTGGCGCTCGTCCAGAAACGCCAACTGCTTCTTCAGCACGTCGTCTTTCAAGGTCAGGCCCAGGTCGGCATAAATGCGGCGGATCGCGGCGGCGGGATCCTTCACGAACTGCGCATAGAGCACATTGGTGTGAAAGCCCTTGCGCAGTTTGCCGGTCTCGATGTGGTCGATGACCATGTCCCAAATCGCCGCGCGCGGTTCCGGTAGCATCCACTCGTCGCCCACGCCGCCGCCGTACGGATCATCCGTACGCCACGAGTAGACCACGCCCATGACATTGACGACGGAATCGTTCGACGTGATCGGGTCGCGGTGCGGAATAATGATTTTGGCGTCGGGATAAGCCTTCAGCAGATCCGGCAGGCGCGGCATGTGCGTGGGATTCTTGAACAGCCAGTGCGGCTTTTTGTATTTCCACTGCAGCAGCTTGATGAAGCGCTTGTGCCAGGCCAGGTGATAGGCCACGTCCTGTTTCGCGAAATACTTCTCGAAGCTTGGAATCTGGAAAGCCGTCACCCACACTTCCGACATGAACGCCGACCATGTGAATTCGATATCTTCCACCGGCAGGTCGCCGCCCCAGGCGTGAACTTTGCGCCACTCGGGGCTGATGCGCCAGACCAGCTCGACGTGTTTGTCGGCTTCGGCGACGCGCGGATCGTTCTCATAGGTCGCGGCTTCCGGCGCGGGCCAGGGATACATGGCCTCCCAACGGCGCACGGAGCGGAACTGCGGATCCAGCGCCAGTACTTCGTGCAGAATGGTGGTGCCCGAACGGCCGAAGCCCAGAATGAATACCGGCTCGGTGATGACTTCCTTGTCGATCTCGGGATGCAGCTTATAGGCGTTGGTGATCCACAGCCGCACGCACAGGAAGTTGATGATGTCGCTGCGGGTCAGCGCGCGGCCCATGAAGTTGAGTTTGGCTTCGCTCTCGATGGCTTTCAGCAGCACGCGGAAGTGGGTGCGCCAGCCGTCTTCATCGCCGAAGTCCGAAAGCCCGGTGCGCTCCGTGGCTGCGGCCAGCAGCGATGTTTCGTCCAGCGGTACCGTCGCCTTAATGTCCACCAGAGACTCAAGGGCGTTAAACTGGGCCAGCCACTCGGGGCGCGATTTGATGCTCCACAAATCGCGGCGGTCGTGTCCCGCATCGTCCTTCTTTTGATGAGTCATGCCCGCGCGGCCCTCCCAAGCCAGAACAAACAAAACGAGCGGTAAGCTGACCACCTTCGCGCCATGGGAACAACCTACGAATTGGTGATCAATACTTGCGCGGGAGGGCCATTATTATGTTTTTCGGCCCTTACATGGACGCCGCCGCCCGACCTTATTAGTGTCGCACCATAGATTTGGGAGGATGCATGGCACCGAAACTCGATCCCTTGGCCACGGCGCAACAGGACGCCTTTGAACTGGCCGCTGTGCGTTTGATGAAGGAACCCGCGGCCAAGGCAGCGCAAGACGATGTCGCCGCCATGTGGATCGACAAGGTTAAACCCAGCACCGCGCAACGCGCGCAGTTCGATGCCGAGTTTGAGCAAATCGCCTTTAGCGTGATGATGGAATCCCTGAACCAGGATCCGCTCTATCCGCAGATCCATGCTTTCGGTCGCTTCGCGCATATGAAGGACGGCGTGCGCATTCCGGGCACCAAGGTCGGCAATCCCAATCCCGATTACGTCTACCGCTTTATCGCGATCGACGATAAATCGCGTTACGTCATTCACGGCGAGACGGTGGGCCAGCCGCCCGTCGCGGCCGAGTTCTCAGTGCTGACCCAGGCGCAGGCCTATCTCGCCAATCGCTCGGCGCGCCACATCACCTTCGATGCGAACGGCCGCTTCACCATGACCGTCGATCCCGATCCTGAAGGTTCCCGCACAAATCACATGCAGACGGGCGAGGGTGCGTGTCAGATTTTGATCCGCGACATCATGTCCGACGTAGCGAAAGAACGGCCCTACAAACTTTCCGTCGAACGCCTCGGTGATAAACCGTCACGCCCCGCGTTCGGTGAAAAGGAAGCGCTGGAAATGTACGGCGCACGTCTGAAGAAGTTTGTCGGCGATCTCCTGTTCATCGGTGAGAAAATGATCTTCAACAAACCGGCCAACACCTTTGCCGCGCCCGCCGTCAATAAGGGCGGCATCTACTCCGTGGCGCAGGCCTATGCCGCCGGTCACTACAAATTGGAGGATGGCGAAGCGTTAGTGGCGACACTGACGTTGGGTGGTGCGGCTTATGCCGTCGCGCCCGTGAACAATATCTGGGGCGGGCTTGGGGATTACTTGCATCACCGCGCGACCATCGGCACGGGCCGCGCCGCCGCCAATCCCGATGGTAGCTACACCTTCGTTGTTTCGCTCACTGATCCTGGCATCAGCAACTGGGTCGATCCCGAAGGCATGACCGAAGGCACGATGTTTTTCCGCTGGGCCGGCTTAAGCGCAGATTACACCGGCGCGCCGCCGCAGTTACAAACGCAAGTCGTGCCGCTCAGCGATTTGGCGCACGCGCTGCCGCCAGGCGTGCCGCGTATGGATGCCGCAGGCCGCGCGAAACAGATGGAAGACCACGCCGCCGCTTACACATCTTGGCTGGCTTAAGCCGGGCCTTTAAGGTGACGCCTCCTATTGTTTGAGGGAGGAAGCTGTGAGTCATATCTACTGGGTTTTGGAAGTCGCCGTGCAGCCAGATCAGATGGACGCCTTCAAGGCGCTGACCAAGGAAATGGCCGACGCCACCAAAGCCAACGAGCCGGGCACCCTGGGTTATGAATTCAACCACGCCGCCAACGGCAATGTGCACGTCTACGAATGCTATAAGGATTCCGCCGCGTGCATGACGCACCTCGGCAATTTCGGCAAAAACTTCGCCAAGCGTTTCATGCCGATGGTCAAACCCGTGCGCTTCGATGTCTATGGCTCGCCCACTGAAGAAGTAAAGAAGGGGTTGGCCGGATTGGGCCCTGTGTATCACACGTCCTCGACAGGTTTCGTGCGCTGATGTTCGACCGCCTCCATGCTCTGCTGCGCGGTGATGCCACCGCGCCTTCGAAAGCGAATGACGTCCAAGTCGCCGTCGGCGCTCTGCTGGTGGAAGCCGCGTTCCGCGATGATCACTTCGAGGCCACGGAGCGCGAAGCGATCAAGCGTCTGCTGGCGGATCGGTTCGATTTGTCGCCCGAAGCCACCGAAGAACTGCTGCAGGCGTCCGAGGAAGCCAACGCGAGTTCGGTGGAACTCTTCACCTTCGTGCGCAAGCTCTTGAAGGAGATGGACGAGGGGCAGCGCGTCGAAGTGATCGAGATGCTGTGGGAAGTAGCCTATGCTGACGGCGTTCTCGATCCGCACGAAGATGCCATGATCCGCAAAGTGGCGGGTCTGCTCTACGTGTCCGATTACGACCGTGGCGCGGCGAGAAGGCGCGTGCGGGAGAGGTTGGGCTTGAGTAATTGAGCGAGGCGTCTGACCACTCTCGCTGTCGTCCTCGGGCTTGACCCGAGGACCCAGGGTTTCATGTAGAGATGTCGTTATAAGCTGGTGCGGGGCTTATTTCCCCTTCCCAAGAAAAGCGCGCACCATGGCGGTCGTCGCTTTGGGGTTCTCTTCCATGATCCAGTGTCCGGAATCCGGCACGATGCCTTCTTGAACATTGTCGGCGGCGGCGCGCATCACGGTCGCCATCATAGGGCCGAATGATTTTTCGCCGCCCAGGGCCAGTACCGGCACGGTGAGTTTTCCGGCGGCCACGAACGCCTTGTTGTCGAGGGCGTCTTGATCGAACGCGGCGAATTGCGCGAAGCCCGAATGCATCGCGCCAGGCATCGCGTAAAGCTGCGCGTAATGCTGGCGCGAGGCTTCGGTAAAGCGGGCAGGGGTCGCGGAGAATTCATTCCAGAAGCGGTCGAGATAAATCCGCTCGCGGCCCGCGACGAGGCGTTCCATATCCGGGCCGCCGAAGCGGAAGTGCCACAGCAGCGGATTTTTGAGGACTTCTTCCCACGGGCCAACGCCGGGCAGTGGCGCGTCGATCAGCACGAAACGCCGCACGCGGGTGCGGTTCTGCGCCGCGAAGGCGTAGCCGACCATGTTGCCGATATCGTGTGTGACCACATCGACGGTGCCGATTTTCAACGCATCGAGCACCCCGACCATATCGCCGGCTTGGGTTTTCTTGTCGAACCCGCCGGCGGGCTTAGCCGAGAGGCCCAAGCCGCGCAGATCCGGCACAATCACCGTGTGGTCGCGCATCAGATCAACGGCCAGCGGCACCCACATATCGCCGGTTTCGCCGTAGCCATGGATCAGCAGCACCGCCGGGCCTTTGCCCGCGCTGCGCACATGGATCGTTGTGCCGTTGGTGGCGATGTCCTGGGCTTTGAATTCCGGGGGGAAATCGAAAGAGTCCGCGAACGCGCCAGTGCCAAAAAGGTTTACGGCGAACAGACTCAAAAGGGCGGCGGTTAGGAAAGCGCGCATGACGATATCCCCTGACGTTGTATTTGCAGGGGTGAGAATAACATAAAAAAGCGCGCGAGTTACCCCGCGCGCTTTTTGTTTCGGCAGAGTGAAACTATTTCTGCAGCGTCTTCGCCGAGATCAGTTCGATCTTGAAGATCAGCGTGGCGGCCGGCGGGATCACCGGCGGGCGGCCTTGAGCGCCGTAGGCCATCTGATAGGGAATGGCGAAGGTATAGGATTCGCCCACGCCCATCAGCGGCACGCCTTCCTGCCAGCCTTGGATCACGCCGCCCAGCGGGAACGTCGCCGGCTGGCCGCGCTTGATGGAGCTGTCGAACACCGTGCCGTCGGTCAGCGTGCCTTCGTAGTGCACGGTCACTTCGCTGCCCGGCGCCGGCTTCGGCGCGCCTTTGACTTCCTTGTCGACGTGGTACTGCATGCCGCTCGGCAGGGTCTTCCAGCCGGGCTTCTTGGCGTTGGCGGCAAGGAATTCTTCCTGAGACATCGGGGCTCCTTTGGCGGCGTCCGCAGCCATGCTGGGGACGAAGGTGAAGGCCGCGGCGGTCACGGTCAGCGCGGCAAGAACGGTACGGATTTTCATCGAACACTCCCTGTAAAACGGTCCTGTGTCATAGCGGATAATTGTGGCGGATGTAATCAAATCTCGACCAGTTCGATCTGGATTCCGTCCGGATCGGCCCCAAAAATCATACCCGCGCCGCCATTGCCCGGCTTCGTGCCTTTTTTCACCCAGGTGCCCTCGAACATCTGCCCGCCATATTGGCGCACCAGGGCGCTCACGCGTTCGATGCTGTCCACACGCACCGAGATATTGCACATCCCTAATTGATGTGTGGGCGGGACATCGGTCGTGCCCACGTATTTTGGGTTCTGGAATTCGCGCAGCAGCAGCATGACGCCGCCCATGCGCGCGTGGTGCACGCGCAGCTTCGCGACGTCATTGTATTTTTTCAGAAAGTCCGCGCCGTTGCGCCCAAAGAACACGGTCGCGCCATTCGGCGGATCCGACACCACAACACCGGCGTCTTCAAAGCCCAAAGCTTTTGTATAAAACTGCAGCGAACGTTCGATATCGGCAACGTTCAAGCCGATGTTGAGCACGGTGGGCGCGGGCGGTAACCCCGGTGACGCAGCCATGGCGGTTTTTGCACCGAAGAGCGCCGCGCCGAAAGCGAGCGCGCGGCCCATCAGGCCGCGGCGTGCAATGTTCGTGTTCATATAAATCCCTTCCTCAGAACTGCAGCAATTCGATGCGGATGCCGTCCGGATCGGTCCCGAACACCATCAGTGGCCCGACGCCCGCGCGTAAGGCGCGTGTCTCGTCATCGATCGCCCCACCGTACTTTCTGACCAGCGCGATCGACGCATCCATATCTTTCACACTGATGGCGATGTTGCCGAGGCCGAGTTGGTTGATGGGATAGTTGCCGGTCGTGCCTTCGTATTTCGGTGTGACGAATTCGCGGATCAACAGGGACAGGGCGCCCAAACGCACCGTGCCGGCTTTCATTTCGGTGTTGTCGCCGGTGCGGTAAACCTTGCCCGTGGTCGAATCGGGCTTGAACATGCCGCCGTCCTGGAAGCCTAGGGCCTCGACATAAAATTTGCGCGAACGCTCAATGTCTTTAACGTTGATGGCGAGATTGATAAAGGCCGGTGCCGGGGGCAGAGCCATGCCGCCGCGCGGCTGAGCTGCTACAGGTTCCGCCGGTTTATCGGCGGCGTTTACAGCTCCTAAACTCAGCGTCACGGCCACAATCGCGGCTCCGCAACGCAACATGAAACGTCCTCCCTCAAACCCCTTTGGCATCTCCAAACCCTCCCAGGCTAGGTGTCTTTGCGTGTAACGAACTCCATCTGTGCGTGTCTCGCGGCTGGCCGAAATTATGGAGAAATGATAGCAGGTCGCACCGGTATCGAAAGGGTGCCAAAGCCTTTGTAACTCTCTAAGATGCCGCGAAATTGATTCGCAAAAAGGACCGATCATGGCTCAGCAACTCGACGCACGACGCATCAAACTCAAGGAAGACTTCATCAAGGCTCGCGGCTATTGGGCCTCGTTGTGGGACAACATTCTGGTGCTCGATCCCGAGTTCTTCGAAGCCTACATGCACTACTCGTCCGCGCCGCTGAAAACCGGCGCGCTGTCGCCGAAGGTCAAGGAACTGATCTTCTGCGCCATCGACGCCTCCACCACGCACCAGCATTGGCAGGGTTTGAAAGTCCACCTCGGCAACGCCAAGCGCTACGGCGCGACGCAAGCCGAGATCATGGAAGTTCTCCAGATCGCTTCGGTGCAAGGCATTCACACGCTCATGCTCGGGGTGCCGATGCTGATCGAAGAAATGAAGGGCATGGGCCGCGGTCTGGAAGTGCAGCGCCAGCTGACGCCGCGCCAAGTGGAACTGAAACAGAAGTTCACGGAAAAGACCGGCCATTGGAGCCATCTGCTGGACGGTATCCTCCAACTCGCGCCGGATTTCTTCGAGGCTTATCACGGCCTTTCGGCCGTGCCCTACGACAAGCAGGTGCTGGAGCCGAAGGTCCGCGAGTTGATCTATATCGCTATCGCGTCGTCCTCGACCGCACTCTACGGCCCGGATCTGCGTATCCACATTAAGCAGGCGTTGAAGCACGGCGCGACCATCGACGAAATCATGGAAACCTATCAGTGCACCAGCGTGCTCGGCATTCACGCTCTGACGCTGGGCGTGCCGGCAATGCTGGACGTCTGGAATGAAGCTGACGGCGTGACAGCCAAGCCGGCCAAGGCGCCCGCGAAAGCCCCCGCAAAAGCCAAAGCCGCGCCGGCAAAGAAATCCGTTGCGAAGAAGCCCGCCAAGAAAGCGCCGGCTAAAAAGGCCGCCCAGAAACCCGCGAAGAAAGGCAAGAAGAAGCGCTAAGCGTTCTTCAGCTTTGAAATGACAAACCCCGCACAGGCAACTGTGCGGGGTTTTTGTTTAGCCGATTCTCACCAGCTCGATCCGGATACCGTCAGGATCGAAGCAGAACACCACGTCGGGGCCCGGCTTTTCAGCGGTGCCTTCGCGGGTGCGCGTTTCAGTCACCACCGTACCGCCGAGTTCGGTGACTTTCTTGGCCACGCGATCAACATCGTCCACACGCACCGCGAAATTGATCAACGCGGCTTTGTTCATGGCGGGCACATCGCGCACGCCGGTGTAGCGCGGCGCGACGAACTCGCGCATCAGCAGCGTCAGGCCGCCGGCCAGGCGCAACTGACGCGCTTTAATGGTCGTGTCCGGAAAGCCCATGATCTGGTTGGCTTTGCCGTCGGGCTTCACGTCGCTGAGTTTTTCGAAACCTAGCGCCTCGATGTAAAACTTGGTGGCGCGCTCCAGGTCGCTGACGTTGATGGCCACATGCAGGAAGCTGGGCGGCGGCAGGATTCCAGATTTCGGCGCATCGGCCGCTTCAGTGGTACGGCTGAGCGCGAAGCCGCCGAACAGCAGGCCTCCTAAGCTTGCGGCCCTGGTCAGAAACGAACGGCGTTCGGATGTGTGTGTCACTGAACCCTCCCCGGTCATATGAACTGGGGACGATCTTAACAACAAAGGGCTCTAGGGGTGCGCGGTCTTATCTAGCGTGCGGACGTGCCCGTAACCTTGTCCTGCCACGGGTTGGCACTGGCCATGCTGATCTTCATCAGTCTGTCGCCCCGCGGGTTGCGCCGGGCAGGGACAACGCGGCGAAGGTGGAAAGGCCGGTTTGCAGCAAGCGGCGGCGGGAAATGCGGGCGGTCACACGTATCCTCGGCAAATTATGATATTGATTATTATTATCACTTTTTGCAAGAATAAATGCCGTGACTCTAAGTAACTGATTCAAGGGTATTTAGCCGGGATACCAGAACCGCGGGCGCGGGCAGGCTATCCCATCTAGAATCCTGATGCGGCCCACAAAAACCCTTCGGAAAGGGGCCCCACTGGGGTTGCGCCGCCCCAGCCGATTGAGTATAGAACGCCCTCCGTATTACCGGCCGCGCCGCTGATCTCCAAAGT
>JAOTRH010220393.1:0-10552 GCA_034768845.1 Heliamphora exappendiculata
AAACTTACAAATTAATAATAAATTTATTGTAAGTAAACTATTAAACTTATAATAAATTAATAATATAAAATTATAAATTATAAACTTGTAAAGTAATAATAAATTTAAAATTATAAACTTAAAAATTAATAAATAAATAAAGTATAAACTTATATAATAAATTAATAAGTTAATAATTTAATAACTAATAATAAATTATAAACTATAAAAATTAATAAATTTAAATAAACTAATGAATTAATAATACATTATAAATTTATAAACTTATAAACTAATATAAACTATGAATTATGAATTAATAAACTTGTAAATTAATAAAATATAAAATTATAAGAATAAAAAAATAATAAATTAATAACTAATAATTAATTATAAATTTATAACTTATAAGCTAATGTTAATATATTAAATACTATTAATAAAATAGTAAAGTAATATTATATTATAAATTTATAAATTAAATAACTAAAAAAATAATAAAATTATAAATAAATAAATATATATATATAAAATAAAATAAATAAAAATAAAAATAAAAATAAAAAAATCAAAAATTCTTCTAAAGTTCGGGCACGAGTCTTGACCCCGAGCCTAATATCCCTAAAATCTGTGCCTTCCAAGCTTGCCTCAAATATTTGGAACAAGCCTGGAACGCTCGGGTCGAACTTGGCCCGCCAAGCCACGGCCGGGCGGACCAAAATTACCCCCGTAGTTCAAACCAGGGTGTGAGAAGAAGGGAGATCGGTGGAGCTCTGGCTACCCCAAATCCAGCGAGTTACTTTAGCTTCCTTCCCTCTCCCCTTATTCTTCTCAGGCCGAAACCCCAACCAGAGCTTCAATCTTTGAGCGGAAGCGAGAAGCCGAGGCTCACACCAAGGGCTCGCGTTTGGGCTTACCTCCCTCTTTAGGAGAATAGAACCTCTCTCTCTGGCGCCTTCCTCAACAGCCACCGGAACCCTACCGACGGGGAGACAAGAGCCGGAAGGTAGCGCGCTCAGTGTTCTCGCTTCTATGTTTCTCCTCAGTGTTCTCGGTTCTCTGAAGTAACATTTCTCTTCAGTGGATTTCGAAACCCTAGAGAAGTTTGCTTCTGAGAGAAGTTGGATTGGCGCATTGGCGGCAACTCATTTGAAGCATTTCGTCGTTGCTGTTTGTTTATCCTGGTGATTCCGTGCCGTGTAAAATTGATTTCTCTCTCTCTCTCTCTCTCTCTCTCTCTCTCTCCATCCTTTCTCCTCTCTCTTTCTGGTCTCTAAATTTTACCATTGTAAAGCAATTCTCGATTGATGCACTGTAGTTATTGTTGATAACTTATCAATGTGCTTTATTGAAGTCTCCTGATCATTGCCGTTCATCCGATTTGCAATGCTCTTGTTTCATTTTCTTATCTTAGTCTAGATATGATGTATGTGCTGATTTGCAATGCTCTTTGTTTTCAGAAGGAACCGTAACCTAACCATTTTATAGGATGGTTCTCGTCCGGTTCCAATACTTGCGACTTTCGACGGTTCAGATTGGTTTGAGATTTCTGGATCCCATACTACGGTTCGGTTCCTGGATTTTCTTGGAATCGGACTAATCTGATCCGCGTACACCCTATTTTATTGTTGTATAGATCTAGATTAGGTGACCAAGTCTGTCTATGCCATTCATAACCCTTTTTTTTCTTCGGGTTTCAGGGTTTGAGCATTGATTCAGCTGCTGGGATTTATACGACAGATCATTCTTTTTGCTGAAAGAGTTGTTGGTTCCTTTCTCTCATTCTCATTTTTCTCAAGGCTGTACATCTATCATAAAAATGTCCGTAACAGCGGGTGTGAGTGATACTGTTATTGCCATAAGGGATAAACTTAGAGGTAAGATTGGTCAAACTAAAGTTAAAAGGTATTGGCCTGGTAAAGCTCCTGAATGGGCAGATGAAGCTGATGAAGATGGGGATATTAGGATGGCTAGGGCAGTTGCCCTGGAGAAAGCTTTCCCTAGTCATGAAGAGTCAGACATTGTGAGACGTGACGATCCAAGGCTGCGACGTCTGGCTGAGAGTAGGATTGATAATCGTGAAGAAATAAGAGCTGATCATAGGCGCATTCGACAAGCTGAAATTGTTTCAACAATAGAGGAGGAAAACAGAAGACAAGAACGATTAGATTTAGAGGAACAGGATGAAGATGCTTTGGAGGAGAGGAGGAGGAGACTTAGGGAGAAGTTGCTTCAAAGGCAGCAGGAAGAAGCTGCACTTCTTCCAGAAGAAGAAGAGGAGGAAGTAGAGGAAGAGGAGGAAGAGGAGTCTGAATACGAGACTGACTCCGAGGATGAACTAACTGGTCCGGCATTGGTGAAGCCTGTCTTTGTTCCCAAGTCAGAAAGAGACACCATAGCTGAGCGCGAGAGGCTTGAGGCCGAAGAACAAGCACTTGAGGAATTGTTGAAGAAGCGGTTGGAAGAAAGAAAGGTGGAGACAAAGCAAATAGTGGTTGAGGAGATTCGGAAGGATGAAGAAATTCAGAAGAATTTGGATTTGGAAGCTAATACTGCTGATGTGGATACTGATGATGAAGTAAATGAGGCAGAGGAATATGAAGCTTGGAAGGCCAGAGAGATTGCAAGGATCAAGAGAGATAGGGAGGACCGTGAGGCAATGTTGAAGGAGAAAGAAGAGATCGAGAAGGTGAGAAACATGACCGAGGAGGAGAGGAGGGAGTGGGAGAGAAAGAATCCAAAACCTGCACCTGCAGCCAAGCAGAAGTGGAGGTTCATGCAGAAATACTACCATAAAGGTGCTTTCTTTCAGTCAGATGCTGATGATCATGCTGCAACTGCTGGATCAGATGGGATATACAAACGTGATTTCTCTGCTCCTACTGGGGAAGATAAGATGGACAAGACCATATTGCCCAAAGTCATGCAGGTCAAGCACTTTGGTCGCAGTGGGAGGACAAAATGGACCCATCTTGTCAATGAGGACACAACTGATTGGAACAATCCGTAAGCACAATTTTCCTGTTATTACCTTTTAAAATTAACTTTTTCTTGCACTTCTCTGCCCAAGTATAACTGTTTTGTATATAAATAATTTACATTACTTGAATTCATCTGCCGGACTACTAATTAAGAATAGTTTCATGATTTGTTTATGGACTAGTGAATTACACACTCCCAACAATAAACCCACGTACTTTATACAACTTACCTGCATGCTTTCTGGACAGATCAATTTTCTTTAAATACCATTCAGGACTGATGTATAAACCTCACATCCTAACTTGAGAAATTCTAGTTCAATGAATAGCACTTTTTAATTAAACTCAACATTTCAGTGAGCCTTTAATTTTTTTTATGTGTTTACAACCTCTAACCGTTTTTCTTTTTAAAAACAAAAAGGAAAGTTCGAAACACAACCCATTGGTAGAGATTAATCCATCTCGGTTATAAATTTGTTTTTGGCAAATGATTCAAATTGTTTTTTGCATGGTTTTTGCCTTTGCCACCAGCGATGTTGTTACCTTCTTCTGTCTCTATTGATATGACCATTAGATCTTGGTCTTGGCACCATAACTCCACCCGGATTCAAGCGTCTGGGCCCACCATCAGTCAAGTCCACCATCTGCAGAAACCCATGCATGCCTTATCTTCACCATTTCGCATTCCGAACCTGCTATCGTTTCCTTCAACTTTGTCTGCCCACCAACTTATCTCCTCTGGCCAAGCTTCCCACCATCTCCTCTCTCTATCGTTGGGTCCCACGACCCATTAACCTTTCTCTCTAGCTTACTCTTTCTTTCTTTTTCCCATTTTCTCTCTTCTTTCTTCTCTCTATTCACTTGACCGGCATGATTTCTAGATAATGGAAAAGCGACTTGTGGTGGTGAAGGGAGTGGGAGGGGTTGCTGCAGTGGTAGAGTTACTAGCTGGCAGAAGGGCAAAGGGTGAGGTGGCCAAGGAGGACAAGGGAAAGGTGGAAAAGAGGAAGTGGATTTGGGAGGGACAGGGAGAGTAGAGAGAAGAGAGAGAGAAGTGACCTGGTGAGAGTGGTGAGAGGGGTGGAATGGGATATTGAGAGAAATGGGAAAGTAGAATAGATATAGGTGAGAGGAGTGAGCAGGAAATTAAATTTGGCTCAAACAAGTCTGCTCGTCAAATCTTGAGATGGGAGGTTCTTAGCCATCCTAACAAGCTGTAGGCAATATATTTGAAAATCATTCTTAAATTTTACAAATTTAATATAGATTGGTTGGCTGTATGATAGTTACTTTGACTCTACACTGGATCTTTTTTTCTAGTCGGACCTAACCCCAAAATTTTGCTCCAACAAGGGAAAATGACCATTGTGATTCAGGCATTTTCTAACCAAGAGGCCTTTTCCCTTTTTGTCTAGGTGTTGCTCTTCTACATTGGAGGTGAGGAGTTCAAGTCTTGCTAAGAGCAAGGCGTGAGAGTCGGTGCGTCTATATTTGCTGTTGAAAAAAAAGTGATTCATGCATTTTCTTTTGTTTTTTAATCAAAAAATCAGAAAATTTATATTTTTCAAACAGATTTAATTTGTTATTGTTTTCATATTACTTAACCCAGCCATGATAGTGAAAGAGGACCTCTGACTGAACCTTTTTTTGTTCTTTTTGCAATAAATTATTGTTTCCAGAGAACAAATCATTGGTTCTCCATTTGCAAATGATCTTCTCTACATGATACAATCGTCATGTAGGATGAACAACTTGCAAATTCTGTACATGATACAATCATCATGTAGAGTGAACAACTTGCAAAAGACGAGTAGTGTATTCTGTCTATTTAAGATGGGGTTGATTTATTAGTAACAATCAACCCCAAAACCAACACTGCTCCCCCTGCTAGGCCCCCGAACCCAAAAGAAAGACAAAGGAAATGGAAAATACATTTTGGAGGTGGAAGATTTTCAAAAATGGATTTGTTAAACAAGTTAGTTGTTTAAACTTTAAACTCTGTATCAAATCAAGATAAATATTTGAAGTGTAAAAGAAAATGATGGATTGAGTAATTTTGGCTATTATTTTGGAAAATTCACTATTTGTTCTATTAGAACCTTTTATTGGCATGCTTTGTTATTCACATTCCAAGCATTCCCCAACCAATTACGAAATAAGTGAAGGCAGCCAAAGGAAATGAAAACAAAAAAGTAGCAACTAAAAAGAAAGAAATACTGATTGCCAAGTTATAGGCATAGCATGCCTTTTCAATCAGCCAATGCCATTATCTAATAATAACCCGGGTTGGCCACTCTAATCTATCAGAGTAACAAATCCATAAAACAAATAAAGCATTATAAAATGTAAACAGTGATTCAGAGCAGATTGATGAAATCAAGTCACAGAATAGAGGCTTGTCTAAGAGAAATTTCTTTCTCTGATTTAAGTTTTGATTCCATCCCATCTATAGTTTGGTGTACTGCAGGTTGGTTTTGGAGATATATTTTTATTATGTATATCCATATTTATTTAAAAGTTTGGAAAGTGAAAAGTATCTCCGTTTCTAGCTATACTGGACATGGTTGGACTTTGGATCCACTAATCTTGTTTTGGGTTACATTATTGAATATCATGCAGTTATTATTTGTAGAATGCTCTTTAGTCTTTTGGTGTAGTCAAAGCATTAAGCTATGCTAATATGAAATTAGTCCCAGTAATAGTAGCCTGCATCCTATAAATGCCTTTTAATTTCTCTTCTGGGTGAAGATGAATTTTAAGAATTTGAGGGAGCTTTTGAAGTTTTGTGTAATGTCTGATGCATGAGTAATTCTAGGTGGACTTTTTAGATTCTACTTCTTCTACTTGTTACTATTGAAAGCCTCAAAACAGCTCTTATAAAACTGAAGCCATATCCTACCAAATCCAACTCAGCCTTGACCCTTTGTTATCTTTCCTTCATTTTTACTACTACACCTAGTGTTAGCTGCTGTTCAGAATTGCCAGCAAGTAGTTTTAATTTCAGCAACTTACCACCTTCCAAGACAAGCCAGATCCAGCCAGTTTCCATTTACAACTGCACCTTTCTTTTCCCTTTCTAAATTCTAAACCTCCAAGCTACCCATAAGCTAAGCCAGCTGCAAAATCTTGTCTCTTAGTCTTGTTCTACATCATAGTTGAATCGTACAATTCCCGATTCGAATCGTGCAAAATCTTGTCTCTTAGTCTTGCTCGTTCATATTGCTATGCGGTCTCAACTGTTTTGAGGACTGAGGAGTCTTGATCAAAGCTACTGTAAATGGCTTTTTTATGCAGCCCGGAGTTAGCGCCTATGGCCCGGAGTTTCAGTAGTATTTATTGTAACATTGGGGGTAGAGTTCAGTATCTGAGAGGTTGAATGATGTGACATTATCGCTTAATATGCTTATAGTGGATTTTTCTTATCCTTCTCCCCCACGAACGTTAGCACACTATCGAACTACATCTTTTGTGTTTTTGTGTGATTGATTTATTCTGTTAGTTGTTTTGTGATTGAAACCATTCGATTTCTTGCATAACATTAGCCTCCAAATCATGTTTGGGCCTCCTGTCAACTTTATTTTACGGGTTACATTTATTGTGTTTCGAACTATTTTGTATAATTTTCACATATATATGTTGTGTTCTCGTGTGATTGATTTATTCTGCTGCTTGTTTTGAGATTGAAAATGTTCGATTTCTTGCATAATATTAACCTCCAAATCATGTTTGGGTCTCCTGTCGAAACTTCATTTTACAGGGTTACAGTTATTGTGTTTCAAACCATTTGTGTCTAATTTTCACATATAGGTTATATTCTTGTGTGATTGATTTATTCTGTTTGTTGTTTTGAGATTGAAACCATTTGATTTCTTGCATAACATTGACCTCAAGATCATGTTTGGGCCTCCTGTCGAAACCTTATTTTACGGGGGTTACAATTATTGTGTTTTAATCCCTTTTTCTAATTATTGTTTGTTGCAATGCAGATGGACATACAATGATCCTCTCCGTGCAAAGTACAATGCAAAAATGGCAGGAATGAATGCGCCTATAGCAAAACCCAAAGGAAGCAAGAAGCTGAAGGATTGGGAGTCTCGATGAAACGTTTCGTGACGTCGATTACCCATGCAAGTTGGTATCTCTTTGTTTCTCTGTGATTAATAATTGAACCATTCCTTGTCTAATTGCCTTTTGGTTTGTTGATTCTAATACATGTAGTCGTAGTTTTGCATTTTGGGAACGAATAATTTGTGTTGATCTTGTTTAGAGTGGTAGTCCATGCAAGTACCTTACAAATCTACACCTCTTGCACAGTGGAATTATCCTTTATGCAGAGCACATTTTCTCTTAGATATAGGAAACCAAATTGTGTTAGAAAGGTGTCAATTTCCTTTCATTTAATCATCTTAAAATGACATCAGTTTTTACCAAGTAAAAATACAACACCACATCAAAGTTTGCCAGAATTATCACAAAATGCTAAATTGAATGGACCAGATTCACTTGAGTACTAGCTTTTATGCACTCAAGTGAATCTAATTCATTCAATTTGGCTTTATGGGATAGTTCTTGGTTTCTTTTTCGTGCATCATATCGTTAAAAATATGATGGTAAACCAGACTATGATGGTGGTGGTTTTTGCTGAACTTCTAATAAAAGTCGGTTATTGAAAAATATTAGTGAAAATAGCGTCCAAATTGAGCTTTCCAAAGATTAATGATTATGCCGGAGGTGTCTATTGATTTAATGAACACGATTTCACTTGGACTACTAGGTCAAACTGTTAGTCTCTATCTGAAATAGGCTTAGACAAGCACAAATATATATTAATCCTCCATAATCGTTTTCTAATGCTATAAGAGTTGAGCTTTAGACAATTTATGATTGTGTTTATGTCATTTTGATTTGCCCTTGTGAGTGTAAGCCGATCTTTTTCGTAACAGTCCCAAGTTTATTCCTAGTCTTTGATAAACACCAAAAAACCATTTATTTATCGCTGTCCAGAGACTCGTGTGACCAAATACTTTAGGAATTCAAGCTAAAAGTCAACCTTTTTCTGGTGGAAAAAAAAAATTGTTTTTCTTTCCTCTAATATTTGTTCAGTTATCACAAGAAAATTTGGGTCCAGCCATAAACAGTTTTCTTGAAGGAAACATTTTCCCTCAAATAATTTCAAGTTAAAAGTATAGGTTTATGCATTGCTGGATATTGGAAACTAAAGTTTCTATTAACTTTCAATCAAATTAAACAGGTTATGAAAAATTAGTTTGTATATATTCTCCCTTGTTTTTCTTTTTTCCAATTCACTTTTCTTATGAATTATTTTCTTGTATGATACTCATTACAGCTGCCTAAAGGTCTTGTTCACCTTTTGTAACTCTAACCCAAGCTACTTTACATATCCAAACCCCTTCACAAAAATTCAGTTCTAAGAATCATTAGGCCAAGCTCCTAATCAATCTGCATTAGAAGGTAAAACTGTTTTCGTCAACAAAATGAAATAGAAGTTCTCTCATTGGAGGTTAAATAGGGATAAAAGGTCAAGAAATTTGTGCCTTCCTAATTGTTGGCAATCTAGATAGCAGTGAGGTAAAAGCATGATCCTCAATAAAAAGATTCAAGAAGCTCCATAAGTTGTTCACTGCAAATTAAATTTCTTGGAAATTTTCATCTGGAATCACGTAAGCTGATTCCTGATTCTGTTTACTTCTTTTGACGGCAATCGGTAAATGGCCTCTCCTAAAATCAATCCAGCCATTTGTTTGAGCTGTGTGATATTTGAGTGTGTTTATGGACCTCTCAAGAATCTTTTAATTCAAAAAAAAAAGTTTTTTTTTTTTTTGTTGGGGTGGTGGGGTGGGAAGTGGGTTCTTTGTCCACTTTGTAAAGGAGAATGTTAGTTTAAACCTGCGTGATTATTATTACAAAAGATGACGTGGCAGTGGCTTCAAAATGATTTAGTCTGTTTAAACTTTCCCTGCTCGTTCATATTGCTATGTGGTCTCAACTGTTGTGAGGACCGAGGAGTCTTGATCAAAGCTACTGTAAATGGCCTTTTATGAGGCCCGGAGTTAGTGCCTACAGCCTAGAGTTAGCGCCTACGGCCTGGAGTTTTAGTAGTATTTATTGTAACATTGGGGGTAGAGTTCAGTATCTGCGAGGTTGAATGATGTGACATTATTGCTTATTAGGGATGGCCCATTTATTAGGCGAATTAGGCGTCCACCTAAGACCTCCAAAATAATGAGTGCCCCCAAATTTATAAAATCATTTATAATAAATATTCTTATATGTAACCTTTAAAATAAATTATATTAACAAAAACTAAAAATATGTATTATTTATTTGGTCTACAAATAAAGTAGGCTAGGTCTCATTTAGTCAATTTAAAAAAAAAAAACTTTAATACTAGAATATTCAAAATAAAGATGTAAAACAAGCTCTTTGTAAAAATAGTTTGGCACTTAGAGGAAAAACATAAAAGATCAATCAAGAATCTTTTAGAATTAATTATTTTTTATATGTAGTATGCTATTTCTTCATTTGACAACAAGTTTGAACAATTTCAAATGTATGAAGATATTTTTAGTTTTTTATTTAATTTTAAAAAGTTAAAAACACTAGAGATGATAGTTTTTAAAAATGTCTTTAATTTTGGAAGTGTTTTAAAAACACAACATCTTGAGTGATGGGTTTATTTAGAATTATTTCCGAAATTAAAATTTTAAAAGAAGTTGCACCAACAGAAGAAAAAAAGAAAGCTTCAATTGATGTACTAAATTATATTAAAATACTAGATTTTTTTTTAGAATTTATGTATTGCTTATAGAATATTATTAATAATTTTAGTAACAGTAGCTTATGCATAAAGAACTTTTTTTTAATTAAAATTAATAAAATTTTATCTTTAGATCGATCATATCATAATAAAGATTAAGTAAATTAGCAATGTTATCAATTAAAAAACTATGTAGAAAAACTGGATTATGAAAATATAATCAATAATTTTGCATCTTCAAAGGAAAAATAAAAAAAAAATCAAATATAAAAAGCCTTCATTTAATATCTCGCCTAAAGCTCCCAAAATCATCCGGCCGCCCCTGTTGCTTATAGTGGATTTTTCTTATCTTTCTCCCCCACGAACATTAGCACACTATCAAACCACATATCTTTTGTGTTTTCGTGTGATTGATTTATTCTGTTAGTTGTTTTGTGATTGAAACCATTCGATTTCTTGCATTACATTAGCCTCCAAATCATGTTTTGGCCTCCTGTCAACTTTATTTTACAGGTTACATTTATTGTGTTTTGAACTATTTTGTAGAATTTTCACATATATGTTGTTTTCTTGTGTGATTGATCTATTCTGCTGCTTGTTTTGAGATTGAAAATGTTCGATTTCTTGCATACCATTAACCTCCAAATCATGTTTGGGTCTCCTGTCGAAACTTCATTTTACAGGGTTACGGTTATTGTGTTTCAAACCATTTGTCTAATTTTTACATATAGGTTATGTTCTTGTGTGATTGATTTATTCTGTTTGTTGTTTTGAGATTGAAACCATTTGATTTCTTGCATAACATTGACCTCAA
>JAOTRH010220414.1:0-10552 GCA_034768845.1 Heliamphora exappendiculata
ATCATCAATATTACATCCATTTAAATTCTAGCATTTTATTCTCTTTTTCTTTCTTTTTATGTTAAATTAATGTTCTAGCATTATTTACTTTCATTTTTCTCTAATTAGTCTAATTTCTTTTTATTTAATTTCTTGTATCATTAATTTAATGGCCCATTTTAATTTTTAGCTTTCATTTGATAGCTACTTAACTTTCTTTCTTAGCATTTCCTTTTTTTGTGTAATGTAGTTTTTAAAAAAAAGTATTATTTCTTTTCTTTTAGCTTAATGTAATTTCTTTTTTAATGTACCATTTATTTCTTCTTTTTTTGCTTATAATATTAGTTTAAGTGTTCTTTTATTTTCTTAGTTTTATTCTAATATTCTAACATTTATTTTTCTTTCTTATTTTCTTTTCTATTTTTCTTTTAAGCACTAGTTTAATATTCCGGGTTTCATTTCATTTTTTTTTTCCTTTTCAATACAATTCATATTTTTAGCATTTTATTTTCTTTTGATGTAGCATTTTATTTTCTTTTATCGTCAATTTTATTTTTCCTCATAATGCCTTATCTCTTTTTCTTTAAGTATTTCATTTTCTTTTCTTTAACTATTAATACTTCATTTTATTTTCTTTTTAACTTAATATTTATTTTCAAACTTATACTTTCTATTTTCTTTTCTTTTCTTTCAATATTAGTGTAATTTTTTTTTATCTTTTATCTTCTTATTAATTTTAATAAAGTTTCATTAAGTATTTCTCTTCTTGTAATATTAGCATTCATCTCTCTTACAAAAAAAATATATTTTCTTATGATTCTATTTTTATCTTTCTTTTATTTTATTTTGTTAACCCAAAAATCACAAAAAATATCATAATTTTCTCTTTAAAAGAAAATTTTATTTTTTTTTTTCATCTGTTTTATTTTCTTCTATTTTTTTCTATTTTCTCTTCAAAATATACGATGTTAAATTTTCTTTAAAATTTTTCTCTATTAACTTAATTTGTCTTCCATGGTGATTTTTTTCTTTTTATTAACCACAAAAGGCACAAAACAAATAAAAATACCTTTTATGTTAGTTAATGTTATTCTCATTTTTCTTATTTTAATATTTCAAATTAATAGTGTAATTTTCTCATCTAACAATAATTAAAAAGTCATTTTTTTATTTTATTTTTATTAATTTTCTTTTCTTTTGTTTTGTTCAAAAAAATATAAAATATAAACAAAAATATTTTCTTTTAGTGGTTTAAACAAGCATTTTTTAACATTTTATTTTGGCTTGTAAATTTTTTTTATTTCTTTCTTCTTCAAATTAGAGTTTCAAATATTTGCTTCTTAATACATAAAATATTTGTTATTAGATTTTATTATTTTATTTAGTCTTTAACATAAAATTTGTACATACTTTTAGATAATTCAATAATATGCATCTTCTACATATTAGTTTAGGGCTTGATTATTTTATGTCAAAATTGTGTAATTTATTTTTGTGCAATCCAAGTTAAATAATTTTAGCAACTTAACATATTTGTTCTTTTAACTAAATCATGCTAGTTTAGGTTTTTAAACAATATTGCATGTGGGCATGCGTTTCATGTATCCTTTAGATAGAAATTGTATGTTATAAGATTTAGAAATTTTCTTTTGACACTTATTTATTTTGGAGTGCTATGTGCATATTTTATGTATTTTCTATACTTGATTTTGAATGTTCTCTCTTCAACTCCATTTTTTTTAGTTGCATGCATTTGAAAATTTTTATTAAAGAACCAATAATGATTCGTAGAGGCCAACCTTACAGTTGGGCAAACGGGGTGCCTAACACCTTCCCCGATTTGTACTTTAGTCCCTGAACCTTTTTTCCCTGGTTAACGTTTCCAAGATCAGTAGCCATTTTTTTTGTTTTTCTTAGTTTTTCTCAAAAACTAAGTGGCGACTCTATTTTTAACAAAAGAGATTTTTAAAATTTGATTTTCAAGGTGTTTAAAATATTTTTCAAAATATTTTTGAATTCTCTCATTTTTAAACCCCAAATCCCAAAATCATAGTGTGAGATTTGCTTTTTTTTAGGTACCGATCATGCTGGTTGATCTGCAGGTGCTGAAGAAGTGGAAGAGCTATAGTCTTCCTTTTTCCTAGTTTTGTTACATGTATGTTTATAACATGTTTATGGGCGTTGGAGCCGTGTACTGTTTCCGTTTGGCATTTATATACAATGCATGTATGGTTTAAATTGAGAGTATATTCTCGGATTGGGTATTATGTATGGTTGTTTATGGGTGTTTCACGTGGCCCGGAGTTTTGGGCATGACATCATCGCTACCCAAGAAGCAAATGACAGGCTACTATAGTATCACGAAATTTGAAATTTTATCGAGAAGGGAGAATGTTCAAGCCAAGCCAGTAAATGTTAGGGTTGATATACTGAAAACCATATTTTTAGTATTTAATTTTATTTTTTAATAAAATTAATTTTTTATTTTATAAGAATTTTTATGAGTAATATATGTGTATCATTTTTTTAATATTATGCATGGATGCCCGATATTCTGTATAGTATTTAATCTGATGTATACAGTACGACTTGTACACAGAAGATCAGATTTTATGTTCTTGTAGAATAAATATTTTATGTTCACAGTTTAGATGAAAATGGGCATACCATCGGTACGACTGCTGCACAGAGTTTTAGTAGGTCTGTCTTCATTACAGAGAATAGATAATAGTATCGTCTATTGTTTCGACTTTCTGTGTTAGTACACTTTGTGTTTATTGAACGGGACATTTTGGGTAATTAATTTTATACTGGCTATATAAATTAATTCGCATCCTAAGGTTATTGTGAATAGTGCTTATCCTCTTAATCTTGAAATAATTATTGATTTGCATATATTTAATATTCGTTATTTTGATTCATTAGAGGGTGCGATCTTATATGGGTCTATATTCTCAGTGAGTTGGATAGTGGTATTATTTATATAACAGATATTAATTATTGACAGAATCTATGTATCGAAAGATCCGAATTGACGATACTCGCTTAAGGAAGCTTATAAGTTTTGATCGGGTTAAATTCTGCATGTGAATTTGATTATTTAGCAGTTAAATAAGTTAAATGGATGGCCTTAAGGAATATCAAGATGTCGATTAAATTAAATTGTCAGTAATTAAATTTAATTAGCGGGTATCGAGAATCTTAACACGGAGAGAAATAGTAAGTATTTAATAATAGGAGCTCAATGCTATATGGTCTTGAGATTATGGGTCAGAGTGCAATTATTGTTCTTTAGTGGTGTGAATTGTAATTCAGCGTTTTATGAAAATTACAAAAATTACTACTGATTTTTTATAATTGCAGATACCGCTATGAGGTTTGTTTAATCGCAAAAATTGCTGATACGTGTCTATGTTTCACTGGAAGTCTTACTTATAATTACTCATCGGGTCCCTACTGTAGCCCTATAAATATGAGAAAATGCTGAACCAGTTTTATAACTTGTCTTTTAAGACTAAAGCTGTCTTGGTTCTGTCGGTACAAGTTCTCGGTGGATTATAGCCTACACTCTATTCGGGAATCGCATAAGAAAATACAGTACAAGATCTGACAGGAACTTTAACTCGAATTCAAATAATAGTTGAAGATTCGACCGGTAAAAAATGATTATTCTAAATTAACTTCGGATGCACGGGTTTTATTTTGATTGTTTGTCATCAAAAGTTTTATCGGGAGCTTATTTTGGCTTTTACCCGTCCAATTAATTTTTTCTTCTTCAGATAATCGTTTGTAAAAATAAAAATTTTGACAGTTTTACCTCAAACAATTGATATCAAAATCGATTTGTTTTTTGTTTTAGATTATCGGGGCTAGGTAGTTTTAGAACTATTGCTAATTTTATTTTGCAGGCGTTCTAATCCCGATTTTATGATCGTCATTTATTTTTCATGTTTGATTGAATGGTGTGAATGATTATTACTTTTTTAATCACGGGGGTTAACCGTGATAGATTGAATGTGAGCCTTCGAAACATACGATCGATGTAATATATAATTTTATATTTTTAAATATCTGTTTAGATTATTTAAGAACAGGTTGAACATATCTAAGAATGGAGGCGGCATCGGCAGTGGTTCTAGTTTTTATGTGTCACGAATCGCGATAAGTTTTTCGATGGTTTTAAATGATTTTTTGGTGAGTTCTTTGGTAGTATTTATGAATAAAAATAGCATAAAAAACAAGTAAAAAACTGCGAAAAAAAAAACAAAATAGCCCGGTTCTGGTAGCTTTGCCGACAGCGGTTTTTACAATATTTTGGGTCATTTTGGGACAATTTTTTAGGTAATTTTTTAAATATAAAATTACAATAAAATATACATCAAAATACTATCAAAAATAAAAAAATTGGGCCAAAATCACAAACCAAACAGGCGTCAAACAGGCCGGCGGCGACGGTGCCTAGCGGCAGCAGCTTCTAGGAAGTTTGCTGATAGTTTTTTGGGCTATTTTTGTGGATTTCTTTTGACAAAAAGATTCTACATTTCGAGAGCTTTTCAACGGTATAAAATACGTTGAAATCAGAGTTCAAAAAGAGGTCAAAAAAGTCTCTAGAAGTTAGCGGTTCTAGGCGGCGACGCTAGTGAGCAATGATAGTTTGTTCTAGGTGGTTTTTCAGCTATTTTTTGAGCTATTTTGAGCAGATTTTTTGTGAGGCCTTGACCCATTTTGTTTTGAAACGAGTTATAAGTATCGATAGAGTTGGAATTAATGTTCTTAAAACGTGTTTGGTTGTGTTTAATCGGATGAAAAATGTCTTATGATCTCATTTGAGGTTGTTGGACTCGTGTGTATCCATGAAATTCGAAAGAGGGTTGCTTGAATTATGATTTTTGGACTCGAATTGAATTCTGGAAATAGTTTTGGACCAGCAAGGATTCAATCGACTGAGGGGCTTAATCTAGTCGACCGAACGTCCTGGAAGGTGGTCCAGTCGACTAAACTTGAGGCGGTGGGATGTTTTGGGTTTCCAAAAGGTTTTTTAGTCGATTGGATTGGGGGTCCAGATGACTGACCTGTGTGTTTTGGTATTTTTCTATAAATATCAAGCATTGGAGATATTTTTGAGATAGTTTGATTTTCAGATCTGGTTTCTCTCTCCCAAAACCTCTACCTTCTCTCTAGATTCTGATGGGCCCAGGGCTCAATTTTTAGCAAACTAACAGCGGAGCCTTGATGTTGGTGTTAGGGACTTCGTGTTCATCCAGATAGATTTTCGTTCCGACGAGATTTGGTTTTTGAGGTTTCGAGTTTTGACTCTCCGAGGTAGGATTCTACGCCCTACTGCTGTTTAAGGGTGTTATATGTAATTATATGTATTTTCACCGGGTAAAAAATACATGAAATGTCATATTTATGTTTAAACCTTAGTTTTTCGAGTAAAAAGCATATTTTTTTGCTTTTTTTTGGTTTATTACATCGTATGACTTGTGGATGTTAGATTTTCAAAGAGTTTTCTTGAAAACGGTGAAAAATGGTATTTTTGTAAAAAATCTTGACAAATCATGTTTTGGAGGTTTGGAGCTAACCCTTGGGGTTGAGACTCAGTTTTGAAAACGTTTTATTAAAAACGGAAAAAATATTTTAAAAATATTTTTGTTGATCTCCATGCTGATGGATGGATCTATATATATATGTTTAATGTATATTTGTGAAAATATTTTTCGTAGTTGTTGAGCTACGTGTTGGTTTTTGAAATGATTCTCTAGATGTACTGGGATAGCGGGTATTTAGCACGAGTTGTACTCGGTGTAAGTTCGAAAACGTGCGCAGAGTAGGTGCTTTGTACCTTCGGGCTAGTCCCTGTAAATTAAGGAGTTTGGTGGTTTGTACCCTCGGATTTTGGGCCCGTAAATTAAATTTTTACGTTATGATGGCTTTGTATAGAACTTGCATTTATCTAACCGGTCCTACGATGTGTAGGGATTGGGTAAAGGGGAAGGAGTCTGTAGTTGCTACATCTGTCCCTTTGTGACGGAGTCGGTACATAGGAATCATTTTACCTTTCCTCCTCGGTGGTGTGGCCTGAGTAGAGCATACAGTTTTATTATTGATTATATTATTTTCCTTGACTGTGTGCGTTCTGAGTGAAAAATATTTTTTCTCTTTCCTCGGTGTGTGATCCGAGTGAAAACAAACGTTTTGGTTACTGTCTTTCTTTAACTGTGAAAACGTTATTTGCATTGTTGATATGCATGGCTGTGAGAATGGAAATGTGGAGTTTTATGAATTAAAACAGTTTTGAAAGCTTGTGTTAGCCTGATGGAAAACTTATGGTTTTTGGGACGAAAAACCTTTTTGGGTTTTGTGGTTGAGTTAGCTCCTACCATATGATTGCATATCCTGCTATACAACTTTATGGTCTGTTTCTATTGGGTCTCGACTCACGGTGTGGTATTTTACTGTAAAACCTTTTCAGGTAAGCGTGGTCTTGTAGGTTGACTCGGTGGTCCCCGGAGGTGGCTGATGACAAGACCTTGTTGTCTTGTTTTGTTAGGTAATTTATACCTTTCTACATTTGTTTCATATTTTGAGATAACATATTGTAAATCATAAATTTTTTATGAATGTATGCATGTTTTAATGCTTTTGAGAGAACCATGGGTTGGTTGTTATTTTTCGTAATTTCTTACTACGTTTTTCGTTGTTGGGTTCAACAATTTACAAATGGAATTTTTAAATGATTTATGCTTCATTTAAATTTTTGTGCTTCGAGAAAGATTTTTGAAACAGCCTGAGCTTCTTTTTAAAGCCTTAGCTCAAGGGCCACAACCGTAGTTTCTTGGCTACTCTTTTAAATCAAATAAACACTCGGTAGCACGTTTTAATAAGATTTTAGCCTTGCGTGGCTTTCTGGTTTTAACCCCTTTTGTGTTGGGACGATTTTGGTGGTTATTGTGGCTTTTTGCGTGACCCGGAGTTTGGGGTGTGACATTTTTTTATTGACAAATAGTACTTTTGAGAGCTTTTTTTTATGTAAATTACGTCCAAATTGGAGTTCGGGAAGAAGTTGAAAAAGTCTCGAAAAGTTGGCGGCACAGTACTGTGGCGAGCAGCAACATTTTTTGAGGTTCAGGCAATTTTTTCAGCCGTTTTCGGTACTGGTTTTGAGCAAATGTTTTGATAGAAAAATATTATATTTTGAGAGCTTTCCAATGGTATAAAACTCGTAAAAAAATGGTGTCCGGATGAGACGGCAGGAGTCGCCTAAAATTGGCGGGAAGGTGGTGCCGACGATGGCTGGTGGTTGTTGATAACTTTGTCTCCCCCAGGGCTAATTTTGATATATATACTGATATTATATATATTGATATATCAGATCGTATCAGGGAAGTCTGACGCAATCAGGACACATGAATTAGAGATAAAAGAAGAGTATTACAGCTTATCCTCTTCAGGATACTAACCGGGATATATGCATATATATATATATATATATATATATATATATTGCATGGATGATTGCATATCTATTTTATTTATCATGTTAATTTAATAAATTCAAAAATTCAGTTTTAACTAAAATATTTTGTAATAAAAAATATAATTAAGTTTTTTAATTAATTGATTTTAATTAAATGGAAAAACTTTAGATATTTTATTTTTTTACAATATCACATTTAAGCTGATTTTTTTAAAATCAGAATCTTGAAAAAACGTTAGAATTAATTTTAGATTTTGAATTAATTAAATAAAATAAATATTTAATCAAAATAAATTATTTTTTTTAAAAAAACTACAAAATAAAAAATAAAATAAATAAATATCTTTAATCATTTCCTTAGCTGAAAAGTTGAAGGAAAAAAATGTGCATTTTTTAAATTTTATTTGTTACGCATTTAAACACGAAAAGATGGTTTGATAAACCAGAATCTTTGGAATCGTGTACATGGACAGATGCTTGATTCTTTCAAATCGTGTGAATTTCAAAATTAATAAATTTATTTTAATTAAACGGATTTTTATAATCCTCAAAAATATTTTTAAAAATCTAAGTGGGAAAGAAAATTTATTCACAGATAAATCTCGCGGTCTCTATCACTAGTTTGTAGGCGATGCAATTAACCCTGTATGTCTGCAGTAAGGCATTCCTCCCCAACGGATAGATTAATTGTGGTATCGCCAGTACAAATCTCCTTTAGGGATAATTCTGGATAATAGTTAGTGTGGATCACTTCTCCATCTGAAGAGTTTATTGCAAAACGATTAATTTAGAAATAGGTATGTCATGACCAATTTTTAAATATGGTGTCCGTGACCGGCCAGTGAGTTAAAACTCACCAAAGGCCTCTATTTCTTTAACTTTCACTTCATTTTGTAAATTGCTGACGGTATATATATATATATATTTTAATGAAAAGAAAAGACAAGTTAATTAAATCTTTTATAGAATCTCATTTGAAAAGAAAATCTCAGAGTTTATTAATAGTGAAATAATATCCACATTATTAAAACATATAATCAAGGGCTAAATACAGAACTATATGCTGAATATAGAAAAAAAAATCACCAGAATTAAGCAGAAAACATAAAAATATGAACAAAGTAATTATTTCTTTCTTGGGTACCACTTTCTTTGTTCCGTCATGCGTCGCCTGAAAAATGTTAATATCTATTAGCCACGCTAGTGTGAATTCAAAGATATCAAGATTTTTAGTTTGCTAAGAATTATTTAAGTTTAACTTGACATAGTTAGAACCATTTTACTTTGTGCCAAATATCATATTGATTTCCATCCTTATTCCATCTAACCCTCGGTATTTTTTTGCCCCCGAGACAGAACCTTTCGGTATTGTTGTCCTGTTTCCCCCGAGAAGGGACCTTTGGTATTCTTTTTTCGTCCCCCCAGAGTAGGGACCTTTCGGTGTTATTTTTCTGTCCTTCCGAGTAGCAAGGAGATTTGGTATTCTTTTTCCGTCCCCCCAGAGTGGGGACTTTTCGGTATCCTTTTCCTGTCCCTCGAGTAGGGACCTTCCGGTATCTTTATTGTCTCCCGAGTTGGGACCTTCTAAACTTTTATTAATACCTTTATTGTGTATTCAAAATCCATGTATACAGAGGCTCACTAGCCCGAAAAATATTGTAGATATTCATGGCTTAGTTTTCATTTTGAGATCTCATAACATGCGAAGAAAAGACAAGAAAATAAAATATCTAAAAACTCACCAATCAAATTAAACTCAGTCAGTTAATCCTTGTTCACAAATGTCTGATGTAGAGAGCAACATACAAAAATACTAATTTGGTAAGAAAAATTGAACTAATTTATTTCCTAAGCTTTAACTTTAAGTCTTAATTTTAAGTTTTAACTTTATTAGAATCTTTTCCCAAACTAATTAAAATACATGAGGTATTCTTTCTTATGTTAAAACACTTCAAATATAAACTCTAAAATGTTAACTTTAAGAATTTATTTCTTACATACTTATTTTCATTAAAATACCTAACTAAAATTTTCAAATTTTTTTATTCTCTTTTAGTTTAAAGAATGAGTTCTTCAATAAAATCTTTAAATTTCTAAAATTTCTATTTTAGTTAAAACTCGACTTAACTAAAGTCACAAAATATAACTTTTAACATGTAAAATTTTTTTAATTAAATTCTATGCACAAGTTCTTTTTCTTTTAATTTCTTAAAACTCTCACTATTTTTACATGAAAAAGCTAGTTTTAAAAATACAATTGCTAGAAACTACTTTTAAAATATTTATTTAAAAGCTTGATCTAAAACTTTTTACTCTAATATAAATCTTTAAAATCTTGTATTTGAAAACAAATTTTTTTAATCCTCCTAATTTCAAATAATAAAATTCTAAGTCTAATCTTTGTAAAACTTTTGATTTTTTTTATAAAATTATTTTAATACTAATTATTTTTATCCAAACACACAAAGTGCCTCACAACCTTCTCATACACACAGCCATCACATAAAACACGTACACACACTTTCACACAGTGCACAAATTAAACAATACACACAAGTTCATGTATGAGAGAGAGAGAGAGACCACACCAGAGGGGGCATGGGGTTGCCGGAGAAGGAATTGGCGGTGAGCGGCGGCGACGGTGACATCACGCTGCCTTCTTCCTTGCTCTACCTGGAGCTTTTCTTGGATTACATAACAGAGAGATAGAGAAAGAGAGGGAGAGAGAGACCAAGAGATAAACTGAGAGAGAAGAAAGTGGAGAGTCCAGCGGCGACGTGGGGCGACAACAGGGTCGCCGGCGGTGGGAGTCGGCGTGGACGGCAGTGGCGACGTGGTGCAGCAATGGCGCGAGTTGGCGCTGAGCGCACTGCTCCTCTCTCTCTCTCTCTCTTTTTTCTTTTTCCTTTACTCTTTCTCTCTTGCACTAGCCTGGTGCCTTCCCCTAACCCTGACTTAGGTATTTATACAGAACTTGAGGTCGTGGCTCCGTGTTTAAACGCTCGAGCGTTTCAATGGTTAAGCTTAAATGGATATTATTAATTATTTATATTAACTTTGTAATTAAGTAGATAATATTATTATTAATGTATT
>JAOTRH010220425.1:0-10552 GCA_034768845.1 Heliamphora exappendiculata
CCCAGAAGGTGCCAAGCGTCGGGATTGCGTGGATCCGATTTCAGCACGGCGCGATAGCCGCGCTCGGCTTCCGCGATGCGTCCGGCCTTGTGAGCCGTGAAGGCCGCCATGAAAGTAGGTGACACCCCTGTCATTTCGTTTCCTTAGGGGGGCTCAAATACAGTATTGAAACATCGTCCATGTTATTCCTGCTACACGGCACCGCATGACCCGAAAAAGCCATTCGTCCTTGTCGCGCGACGCCTCGAAAGCGAACACTATCGAGACGACCCTTGCCATGGGAAGGCAATACCATGGGCGCGGACAGATTGGCGCTGCCGAGAAATGCTATCGCCAGATTTTGACGCTCGATGCAAATAATATCGACGCACTGCATTTGTTGGGGGTGATCGCCCTCCAAACCAATCATTTTCAGGACGCGCTGAAATTAGTTACCGAGGCCGCGCGGACAAAGCCGCGCGACCCATCGATCTATGTCAGCCTGGGTTTGGTCCACCGGCGGCTGGGCAATGAAGACAAGGCGCTTGAAGCCTATCGGACGGCGCTGTCGATTAATCCGGACTTCGCTGACGCGCTTTACAATCTCGGCAAACTTTATCTCGATACGCTGAAATTTGAAGACGCGCGTGTCCTTTATGAAAGATACGTGGCGCTGAACCCGACGGACGCCGACGCTTACGTCAATCTCGGTAACGCCTACAAATTTACCGGTGAAAGCGATAAGGCCGTGGATGCCTACGAGCGCGCGTTGCGGTTGGCGCCGCACCTGGCGCACGCCTACGGCAATATCGCCGCAGTTTTGCTTGATCGCGGCTGGCACAGCGCCGCACTGGCGGTTTTGGATAAGGCGATTACGATCGCGCCGCAGCCCGGTGAATTGCGTTTCAAACGCGCCCTGCTGCTTTTGCGCCACGCGCAATTCGAGTTGGGCTGGTCGGACTATGAGAGCCGCTTCTTCTCGGAAACCGAACGTATCCCACGATGGGAAGCGCCGCCGCCGTATTGGGAGGGCGAGGATCTCGCCGGTAAAACCATCGTTGTCCGGAGCGAACAAGGCTTGGGCGATGAAGTTTTGTACAGCACGATGGTGCCGGACATTATCGCGCGCGCCGGGCGCTGCATCTTAGAAAGTTCGCCACGTATGGTGCCGGTCTTCAGGCGCTCGTTCCCCGACATTGAGGTGCGGGCTTATAAATTCCAGGGCAACGCTCCTACGCCGCCTGAGCGGACCGATTATCAGGGCGTCGATTATCAAATTTCGGTTGGCAGTCTCGGCCGGTTTTTCCGGCAGCGCTTCGAGCAATTTCCGCAACATCAAGGCTATCTCAAAGCCGATAAGGACCGCGCCGCGCAGTTGCGTGCGCGGTATCAGGCCGTTAAGCCGGGCAATAAAATTGTCGGCATTTCCTGGCGCAGCAAGAACGATCGCGTCGGCACCTCAAAGTCGGCACAGTTGGCGGAGTGGGGCGATATTCTGACGGTGCGCGGCGTAACTTTCGTGAATCTGCAGTACGGCGATTGCACGGAAGATCTGGCCGCCGCCAAAGAGAGATATGGCGTCGACATTGTTCAAGATGATGACGTTAATTCACTGGCGAGCATGGACGATTTTTTTGCCCAAGTCGCGGCCATGGATCTGGTGATTTCCACCTCGAATACGACGGTGCATGCCGCCGGCAGCCTGAATATTCCGGCATGGGTCATGCTGGTCACCGGTCCCGGTTCGCTGTGGTATTGGTTCCTCGAGCGCAACGACAGTCCCTGGTATCCGTCGGTTCAATTGTTCCGCCAGCTTGTCGGCGGCGACGGCGCACCTTGGTGGCGCGACGCCGTGCAACGCATCGGCAAGAAGCTGGCGGTGTGGGCCAAATAGCGTAGACGCCGCGTCCTGGCGGCGCTGAAGGACATCTCTTGAATCGGCATTCTCCGCACGCTGGCCTTTTACAAGACGCGGTCGCACACCATAAAGCCGGAAGGTTGGAGGCCGCCGCGGTCTTATACAGGCGCGTCATCGCGGAGGACCCGGGCAATGCCGACGCCCTGAACTTGCTTGGCGCCGTGGCGCAGGCGCACGCGCAATATGATGAGGCGAAAGCATTGTATTGCCGTGCATTGGCGGCAGCGCCGCAGGTGCCGGACATTCATTTCAATTTAGCCAACCTTCTGGCGGCAACCGGAGAGCGTGACGCTGCAATAGCGTCGTACCGGAGCGCTCTAGCATTGAATCCGTCATTTATCGACGCGCACATCGGGTTGGGCGTGGAGCTTCATCAATGCGGGCAACTCGAGGCCGCAGCCGCGCAATTTCGTGATGTCGTGGCGCGGGCACCGCAAGACATCCGAGGCCATGTCAATCTTGGGCAATGCCTCTTGCGTCTGCGCCAAGCGCGCGACGCCGTGGCGTGCTTTACCGGCGCAGCGGAGATCGCGCCCACCGACGCCGAGGTGCAGATGCTTCTCGCCACGGCCCACGCGGAAGCGGGGCAATTGGATGTCGCGCTTTTGCATGCGCGCCAGGCTGCGGCGCTGAGTCCCGACGCTGCCTATGACAGCGCCCTTGGTGAATTGTTACGCCAAGCACAGGATATTGATGGGGCCTTGGCGGCGCACGAGGCGGCTGTCGCAAAGATGCCCGATGATCCGTCGGTTTTGTATAACTACGGCGCCAGTCTTCACGCTGCTCGCCGCCTTGCCGAGGCGGAAGATGTTTTTAAGCGCGCCCTTGGGCGGAAGCCCGGTTTCATCAATGCCTATGTAGGCCTGGCAAAGGTCTATGAACATCGTGGCCTGTTCGTTAGGGCGGTCGCAACGTTGCGCGAGGCTTTGGCGTGCGATCCGGCATCGGCCGATGTTCGATTTAAGCTTGGCGTTCTTCAACTGGCGGCCGCGGATTTTGACGAAGGCTGGAACAACTACCGTTTTCGTATGGCCGCCTCAAATAGCGCGTATCCCGCGCGGCCGACGCCACCACCGTATTGGTCGGGGCAGGATTTGACCGGCAAAAGCATTCTGATCTGGACCGAGCAAGGTCTCGGCGACGAAATTCTTTTCGCAAGCATGTTGCCGGACGTCATCGCGCGGGCGGGCAGATGCATCATCGAATGTTCGCCGCGCATGGCGCCGGTTTTTGCACGGTCGTTTCCCGCGGCGCAGGTGCGCGCTTATCAGCGCGCGGATGTTCCGGTCTCGCCTGATCCTGCGGCCGACTATCAAATCGCTATTGGTGACTTAGGCCGGTTCCTGCGCGGCGATTTCGCTGCTTTTCCGCGACATCACGGGTATTTGAAGGCCGACGCCGCGAAGGCGGCGGCGTTGCGGGCGCGGTATCAGGCCGTCAAACCCGGTAATGTGGTTGTCGGTCTGTCTTGGCGCAGCGGCAATAAAGACATTGGTGTGCTGAAAAGCGCGGATTTGGCTGAATGGGCCGCCATTCTCGGCCTTCCCGGCCTCACGTTCGTAAACTTGCAGTATGGCGACAGCAGCGCGGATGTGGCGGCGGTAAGGGCCCGGTTGGGCGTCAGTATTTATCACGATGATACCGTCGACCCCCTCAAGAGCATGGACGACTTTTTTGCCCAGGTTGCAGCAATGGACTTGGTCATTTCCACGTCCAATACAACCATCCACGCCGCCGGCAGTTTGAACGTGCCGGTATGGCTTATCGATGCCGGGGGCTTATGGTACTGGTTCCGCGAGCGTGCCGATTCGCCATGGTATCCCGCGATGAGGATATTTAGGTCACCTTTTCAATGGGTTAATGGGGCGGGGTTGGCTTGGTGGTCTGACCCGATTGCCGCCGCCGCGGGCGCGTTAAAAGCGCGCCGCCCGTCATTCCCCAGCTTCGGGCAATCCTAGGGTGCCTAGTTTTCCGCGTCTGCGAATTAGCGCGTGGAAAAACGCAGTGTCCGCGTGGGTTTTGCGCCGCACCGGGAAAGTTAAGGAGTTCTTAAAGGCGCTTCACTTCAACGACTTGCGTCCTGCGTCAGTCTGAAAGACGGGCTTGACTTTGCACAGCCGACCGGGTGTTATGCAGGTGCGCTGACGGGCGCAGCTACGTCTGCCTGTGCGCAGAAGTAGTTTTTTTGCAGATATCTGTAAACCTCAAGGGGATCCTAAAATATGAATAAACAATCGCTTTATACGGTGGGCGGCGCCGCCCTGCTTGCTTCGACGGCGCTGGCTACCAACTCCGCCCAGGCGGCGGCGCCGATTAAGGCGCTGACGACCGTCGGCAACGTGCTGAGCACCTTCACGCCGGCCCCGTTGGCCACGCAGGTGTTCCCGACGACGACGACGTCGGCCAACGCGGTCACCATCCAGGGCTCGACCTCGTTTGGTATCATTATTGACGTGTCGCCGACGTTCGTGAACTTCGACCTGCGTCTGGACATCGACACCACGACCGCTTCGTTCAACAACTCGGTCGTCCCGACCGCCGTGTTCTACACCCAGTCGACGACTGGTACCCTGGACGGCCTGTCGAGCGTCACCGGTTGCACCGTGCAGCCCTCGACCGACCACATCACGTTCCTGGGTTGTAACCCGTCCGGTAACGCCACGACCTCGCGCGTTGACGCCATCGCCATCACTGGCTTGGCCTTCACCTCGGCGGCTGCGCTGCGCACGCCGAGCACCTCGATCACCATTAGCGGCAATACCTATGTGACCAACACGACGTCGGTCATCGACAGCATCGCCTCGACGGCGATTGTCACCAGCAAGAGCGCGGTGAATGACTTCAAGGTCGATACCGGCACGACCGCTACGATCGATAACAACTCGACCACGCCGTTCGCGGTGTTTGTGAGCTCGGGCACCACGACCACGGCCTCCGTGGTTCTGGGTTCGATCCACTACTCGTCGGCCAGCGCGGTTGGCACCGATCTGGCGAACGTGTTCAGCGGTGTCACATCGATCGTCAGCACGGCTGAAGTGAGAGTGACCCACAGCGCGTTGACCGACCCGTCGCTCACGAGCATCTCGTTCGCCGGAACAACCAAGGTTTCGAGCCAGTTCCAGACGAACACCGTGACCTTCACGGTCCCGGCCGCCAGCCTGGCGCAAACGCCGATCGTTGCCACCTTCAACGGCACCGCGGCGATTGCGGTTTCGAGCGGCACGCTCAGCGCGACGGTAACCCCGACGGCGGCTGGTCAGATCGTGACGGCTGTGTCGGCGTTCTCGGGCGCGCTCGCGACCCTGAACCGTGGTGGTCTGAGCGTCGAGCTGAACTCGGTCCTGCCGGGTGCTCTGAAGGCCTCGTACGTCTCGTACCTCCGCATCGCGAACCAGAGCGCCGTTGCTAGCACGGCGACGATCATCGTGAAGAATGACTCCACCGGCGCCGCCGTTGGTTCGTTCACCACGGCCTCGATCCCGTCTAACGGCACTTTGACCGTCACCTCGACCGACATCGACAACGGTCTGACGGCTGCTGGCGCTACTCCGCTGGGCACGTCGTACAAAGTGACTGTCACGGGCGCGTTCAACGGCTACGTCCAGAACCTGCTGTTCAACGTTGCTAACTCGAGCTTTGCGGATGCCTCTGGCTTCCGTAACGGCGCCCTCACGGGCGATCCGTAAGCCGACATTGTCGTCTTAAGGTCGACGGAAAAGGGGGATGGGTTTCCATCCCCCTTTTTCTTTTCTTTTTTTTGCCGAACGTTCTTTGCTAAGGGATGCAGCCTCTACTTCCGGTGGCCCCGGGCTGGCGGATGACACATTCTTAAGTCGTGCGTGACAAACGCCGGGACTATCTGTTCACTTTCCCAGCATCCGTGATTCCAACTGGATCAAGCCCGTGGCGGCCATGGCCAAAAGCTTCGACTATCAGGCGCTCGACAATGGCGGCCATGTCGTCAAAGGTAATATTGTCGCCGCGACTGAACGTCAGGCCGTACGCGCTATCGAGGCGCAAGGGCTCGCACCACTTTCGGTGCTGGTTGCTAGGGACGCCGCGGCGCCCACGCGCCGTTTATTCCAGCGCAATCCGGGCGCCCAGGAAATTGCGCTATCGCTGAAACAGCTGGCGCTGCTGCTGACGTCGGGCGTGCCGATGATTCGGGCGATTGAAACACTCAAGCAGCAGAATCTGCACCCGCAGATCTCCACCGGTTTCGCCGATCTGGAGCGCCGCCTCAGGAGCGGTCAGGCCTTTACATCGTCGTTGCCGATTTCGCTGCCCATGTTGCCGGGTTATGTCAGCCAGCTTGCCGCCGCCGGCGAGGCCATCGGGCGTTTGGGCGAAGCCATGTCGGACGCCGTGGTGCAGATGAGCTATGAAAACCAGATTCGTCAGGATATTCGCAATGCCCTGACGTATCCGGCCGTGCTGATCAGCGCGGGCATCACGGCGGTCATCTTTATCTTCATCGTAGTTGTGCCGCGTTTTCAAACCATGCTGGCGCAGGCCAAGGCGCCGTTGCCGTGGATATCGCAGGTGGTTTTAAACACCGGCATGTTCCTGAATACCCACCGCCTCCTGTTATTCGTCTTTGCCGCCGCCGTCGTGACGGGTGTTGTGTTGGCTTTGCGGAATAAAGCGTTCATGTCGGCGTTGCGCGAGCGCGCCGCCAAGCTTCCTATCCTCGGGGCGTGGCTTCTCGAATCCGATTTGGCGCGTTGGGCGTTCATGCTGGGAACGATGTTCGCCAACGGCGTCGAACTCACCAGATCGCTCGACTTGGCGCGCGATAGCGTATCGTTGCCGAGTCTGCGCACGCGTCTCGATCAGGTCAGCAAGATGGTGCGCGCTGGCAAATCTTTATCCGCAGCCATGGCTGAACAGCGGGCTTTCAACGACACGGCTGTCAGCTTAGTGCAGGTCGGCGAAGAGTCCGGGCAGTTGGACGAAATGCTGCGTTCGCTGGCCAAGCTCTATGATGATTCCGGCCGCCAACGCATGAAGCAGTTCCTCATCCTGCTGGAACCGGCAGCGATCCTGCTAATTGGGATCGTGGTCGGTGGCATTGTCGCCGCGATTATGTTAGCCATCACCAGTATCAACCAAGTCGCGTTATAGCCGGTTCCGTCATGACATCTTCCGAAGTTAAACCCGCCCGCGTCACACATGAGAGAAGAGCCGCCGTGATCGATGATGTGATCGCCAACCCGAAACGAAGTGAATCGGGCTTTACGCTGCTGGAAATGCTGGTAGTGCTGGTCATCATCGGACTTCTGGCCGGCCTGGTGGGACCGCAGCTCCTATCGCGCGTGGATACGTCCAAAGTATCGGCGGCCAATACGCAAGTACGCATGTTGAAGACGTCGCTGGAGACCATGCGCCTCGATATTGGCCGTTTCCCCACAAAGGAAGAAGGCCTTGAAAGCTTAAATAATCCACCAAAGGACGAGCGCATGGCGCGCCGTTGGCATGGCCCTTACCTGGCGGAAGACGTGCCGTTAGATCCTTGGGGTAACCCCTATCAGTACGCTCCCGTGAACGATACGACCATCACGCTGTATAGCTTTGGCGCCGACGGCAAACCGGGAGGCGAAGGCAACGATGCAGATATTGGCTTCCTGCCGAAAACCCAGGCGCAGGACCCGTAGCACGCCACCGGGATTAAGGCGCCGGAATCCCGTGTTGTCGCGCGTTGACCGCGGATTCACGCTTCTTGAAGTTCTGGTTGTGCTAGCGCTGGTCGGTCTGATGAGCGCGCTGGCGCTGCCGCAATTTGCTGTCATCCGCGATCGGCTCGAGTTCAGTCTTAGCCGCGAATCCTTCGAGCATGAACTGAGCGGCCTCGGCTATCGCGCGCTGACCGAAGGCCGTCCGTTTATCCTGTCGGGTGCCTATCCACGCGACCCTAATGCCGAGGCATCCCCGTGGATGTCCGACAACCCACTGGCTGCAGTGGTTGAAGAACCTCTTGAACGCGGCCAATACCGCACCCAGGCACCGATCAACGCCAATGATGCGCCGCTAAACCTGCCGGCAAAATGGAAGCTCGTTGCGGACAAGCCGGTCGTCTATCAGGTATCTGGCTTTTGCTCTGGCGGGGAAGTGACGTTGACCGTTGGCGGCCAGCGCTACGTCTATAATCTGAAGGCGCCGGCGTGTCTCGTGGAGCTTGGCAAGTGACGCGCGCCATATATCAGAGATCCGGTGCGCGGGGCTTTACCTTGCTGGAAGCCATTGTTGCAATGACGATCATCGGCGTGGCCCTGGTGCCCATTCTGACGTTCATTTCCCAAATGACGAATGGTCTCGTCCGCGCGGCGGACTCTAATGCACGGAGCTTGGCGCAACGCGCCGTCATGGAGTTGCTGGAGCCGTTGAACCCCTTGACCACGCCGGTGGGTGAAGACCATGTGGGCGATCTGTTGGTGCGATGGCAGAGCGAGGTGCTTGTATCGCCCAATAAGGAACCACTTTTGGGTGGCGGCATGCCGGGGTTCAGCATGGGATTCTATAAGGTTACTGTCTCCGTCGACCGCGTTGATCGCGGGCCATGGTTTTCGTTCGATATGCGCAAAACAGGCTATCGGCGATTCGGCAGTGGACTGCCGGGGTTGCCATGACGTCGACATACGGGCGGATGCGGGGTTTTACGCTTTTTGAAGTGCTCGTGGTCATGGTCATCACCGGCATGATTAGCGCGGTGTTAATGCAAGGCTTCGGCATTGTGCTGTCCACGCGGTTGACGGTGGGCAATAAACTGGTCGATTTGCAGAGTATCGTTGTCAATCAAAGCGTCATCACAGAGCCGCTGCGCGGCATTGTGCCGGACGACACTAAAGATCCAATCCCATTCAAAGGTCAGCCGCTCACGCTGAGCGGGCGGACCGTTCATGCGTTGTTGTCTGCCCCGGGTATCCCCACGGATTTCACGCTGACGTTTGAAAACGAGCTGGCGGGAAGTAAACTGGTCTATGAAGAGAAAGGCCGACCAAAAGTCGATCTTGCACACTGGCCGGGCGGCAACCCGACGTTCAAATACCGAGATTTCAGCGGAAACTGGCTATCGACGTGGCCGCCGCAGGGGACGGTATCACAGACGCCGTGGCTTATCTGGATCGACGGCGGCTCCACGCTCGCGCCTTTGGTTGTCGCAGTGCAGGGTCCGCACCGCCCCCAGGTCCGTATGGAAGACTTGCCGTTCGCGAACAGCTCGCCATTTTCGAAATAGCGTATGGCCACCGACAGTGATCACCTAACGCGCGCCGCGAGGCTTCTGGAATCGGGCGATTCCAGAAAAGCCGAAGAGCTATGCCGTCAGGTCCTTTCCTCATCACCCGCGCATGCGCAAGCCCGTATCCTGCTGGGACGGGCACTGCAGGCCGCTGGCGACCCGGAACAGGCGCAAGCGGAATACCGGACGGTGATTAAGCGTGATCCGACCGCGGCTGGTGCTTGGCAGCAGTGGGCAGGTTTGTTGCGGGCCCATGGACACGCCAAGGAAGCCGCCATTTGCTTGCGCGACGCCTTAACGCATGTCCCCAATGCTTGGGAATTGCACAATGACTTAGGCGTGGTTCTGCTGGCTTTAGGAAGCGCAGACGAAGCCGCTGTGCACCTGGAGCAGGCGGTGAGTATATCGCCGGATTCCATAGCGGCGCTGAATAACCTGGGCATTGCCCGCAAAGCGCAGGGACGATTCGATGATGCGATCGCGTGCTATCGCCGCGCGCTGAAAATCGCCCCGCAGGTCCCTGAATTGCACAACAATTTGGGCGATGTCCTGAAGGTGCGTAATATTGGTGAGGCTAAGACCGCCTTTACGGCCGCGCTTCGCTTGCGTCCTGATTATCCTGAAGCGCTGGACAATCTTGGCGTTGTTCTTTTCTGCGAGAACAAGTTGGAAGATGCGCTGGTTCAATTTGAGCGGGCGGAGAGGTTGCAGCCGGGTTTTACGCGGGCCACTTCCCATAAGCTGACGGTTTTGTTTCTTCTTGGACGCTTACGCGATGCCTGGGCCTTAAATCAGCGCCGGTTCGAGCTTTCGGGGGTCAAAGGCGATCCGTATGGACGCATCAAGTTGCCACGTTGGACGGGCGAGCCATTATCCGGAAAATCGCTGTTGATATGGACGGAGTTGGGCTTGGGCGAGGAAATTCTCCAGGCCAGCATGTTCAATGATGCACGTGCGGCGGCGGCCCAGATTATTGTCGAATGTTCGCCGCGTGCCCGGACGCTCTTTGAGCGCTCATTTCCGGATATCGCGTTCGTGCCGCGGGTCGATCCTTCGCGGCCGCCGGAAGGGGTTACGGCCGATTATCAAATTGGCGCCGGAGATATGGGCGCGTTCTTCCGCCCTGACTTCAACGCTTTTCCAAAGCATCACGGTTATCTCAAGGCTGACGCTCAGAAGACGGCAATGCTGCGCCGAAAATATCGCGCGCAAGGTGTTCACGTCGTAGGCATTTCATGGGCGAGCTATAATGCCGACCTTGGTGCCGGGAAAACGGTGCGCCTGGCGGATTTCGCGCCGATCCTGCGCACACCGAATGTGGTATTTTTGAACGTGCAGTACCGATCGGCGCCCGCCGAGGTCGAAGCCGTGGAGAAGGCGCTGGGCGTGCGCATCATCACGGATGGAGCCATCGATCC